>ML393204.1:95662-150146 GCA_005239525.1 Nicotiana knightiana
GGGGGGGGGGGGGGTTTGTAGAAATACCCTTGTATATATATTTTTGAAATAAAATACATCTTTGTTACATATCTCCCAAACTTTTCCCTGCAGAAGCACGCTCGACTTTTTAGGAGGCTCAGTGGCTCTGTTCCGAGGTGAGTTTTGGTTGGCTTTATTTGTTTTTCAGTTTTGTATTTTCATTTTTTGAATTGACGCTTCTCTTTCGTAGGCTTTTTACAAGCTCAAGTCTGAGCTTCTCCGTTACGAGGCCAGGTTGTGGGAAACCTTGGGCAAGGAGAAATCTCTCAGGCTTCTTTGTAATTAGAAGAAAAAATAATTGATATCCCTTCGATCGGAGGTGAATCTAAGCCAAGATTACGAAGGCAATCTCGGGAAACAGTTAATCCTTATTTTGAGGGAGTATGTGCTACCTTTATCGCCTTCGAGAATTAATGTTTTGGTGCTTTAGTTGCAGAGAAAGACAGAAGCGTTGGAACACCTTTGGGGTGAAGTCGGGCAGGTTAATTTTGAATGCAATGCGTTGAAGGCAAATATAGGAGTTCATGCAGCGCCCAAAGGAATGATTTGTCCAAGGCTGCTGCCCTCGAGATACAGCTTCGCAATGCACGAGAAGATAGCTCAATTCAGACGAGCAGGATTGCCAAGCTCGAGACAACTCTTTTAAATATGAAGGCCGAGGTCGTGGACGTCCGGGCTGAAGCTGAAGAAGTTCGAGCAAAGGCCGATAACAACGTGGCCGTTTATTTGAAAGATGCTGATGATGCTCGGGCTAAGCTGAGGGGAGCTTTTGACAGAGAGAGGAGGGGAAATGAGTATGCCCGATGTAGGTCTCGGAGGAAGACTCTTGAAGAGATTCATGCTAGGGGCTTTGATCTCTCGGAAGAGATAAAGCAGGCCAAGGCGGATGATATCGACGCCAAGTTTTTCCTTTCTTCCGGTGCCGATGCTGATATTTGAAGGCTTCCGAGGGAGCTGGTCCCTGGGGAAGACTAGGTTTTTCATTCCTCGTTCTTTGTAAAGACTCCTATGAGAGCATTGTAAATGCATATTTGTAACACACACACACACACATATATATATATATATATATATATATATATATATATATATATATATNTAAATTCTTTGTTTTTCTGATTTGCTTGTCAATAATTAGCCCGATGAATTGAACTTCGAGATGAAACCCATGGGGTTATAAATTGGCCCTGAGGATTTTTAGGCTGACCCGTGGGCTCCTACGCATTGGGTAGGTAATCCCTTTAGTATGGCTGGCGACTCAGGCTCCTACGCATTTGGCCCTTAGGCGCTTTAGTTAACCATTTCAGGCTTAGTCTTCGAGTCGGGTTTCAACTCAAGCTCATCGTACCTCAGGTTTTTTAATCGGCCTTGAGGCTTTTAAGGCTGGCGACTTGGGTTCTTAAGGATTTTTCCCTTAGGAGCTTTATTTAAAAATTTGGGGCTCAGTCTCAGAGTCGGGTTTCAACTCGAGCTCATCGACCCTCGGGTTTTTTAAATTAGCCCTGAGGCTTTTTTAGGTTGGCAACTTGGGCTCTTACGCATTGGGTCGGTACGACCTTTAATTTGGCTGGCGACTCGAGCTTTTACGCATTGGATTGGTATGACCTTTAACCGGTTCTTTTCGAAGTTTTTTTGAAGTAATTAGAGGTCTGTGATTTTATGGCAAGAGTCGGATGTCTCCGAGTTACGTTAGTTTGGCCGGAGCCTTATGATGGTGGTCATTGTATTTGGTTGTAGCCTTTTAGTCCCCGAGTGAGACAGTGTCGGCGTCTATATTGAGGGTATGCCTTTTTAGGGGTCTTATAAGTTCGAATATATAGCCTTGAATTTTATATCGGGATTATGCCTTTTTAAGGTCTTACAAATTTGTACATGCCTTCCTTGAGGTCTTCCAACTTTGATGTTGCCTCGTGGAGGGCTTACATTGGTGCCTTATGGAGGGATTATGAGCTCGAAGTTGCCGGCCCTGAGGTCCTATGGCTTCGAGTTTTTGGCAACTCGATGGGGTGACTATCGAGGACAGTCCCCGTGTCGGGGTTATGCCTTTTTTGAGGTCTCACAATTTTAATGTTGCCTTGTTGAGGGCTTATACTGTTAATATTGCCTCATGGAGGCTTACGTTGTTGACATTGCCTCATGGAGGGCTTACGAACTTGAAGTTGCCGGCCCTAAGGTCTTATGGCTTCGACTTTTTTGTGACTCGATGGGGTGACCGCCGAGGACAGTCCCCGAGCATTTGGAAATTTTTTGGCCCTGGGGCCGTTTCTTGTGAAAATAGCAAACTTCTTTGACGCGCGAAGTTTTTTGATGATAAAAGATTCTTATTCGATTAGTAGGTACAAGCACACATTTTTCACCATCGAGGGTTCGATTATTCCATGTGGACACTATTCATTCGACCGTTTGGTCCTGTACATTGTTCTCCTGTCGAGACCCTCTTTGGCATGTTTCAGTTATCTCCCGGGGGGATTCCCCTCAGCATTTGAGGTTGATCGAAGAGAAGCCTTGAATACTTGGTGAGTTCTCCTTAGGTAACATATGGGTGTTTCCTCGTTAAAAACCTCGTCGGTAAAACCCATTTGGGATAAAATCTGACGTGAGGCAAAAAAAGTGCAACGCGTGCTTTAAAACCTAAGGCCTTCGAGCTGAAGGGTGCTCCGATTCTTTTCAATCGAACACCTGCACATAGGTTAGTGTAAACCGTGAAGGAAAGAGGGAGAGGATTGTACCTTAACTGTGGTGGCGTTCAAGCCTCGATATGCTTCAGTTACTCGTTCCGAGGACGCGACACGATCCTTTAATAGTTCATCGAGGATGCAGTTTGCGATTGCTACTTGGCTACTTGCTTTTTTTTGGCTCCTTCGATGTAGAAGGTGCCGACGTTGGTGCCTCATCGTGTACATCGAACATTTCTTTTGCTACATGTTCCCGTATACTAGTTTTATTCCATCCTTCATAGGGAACTTCATCACTTGATGAAGGGTTGACGGCACCGCCCTCATACTGTGAATCCATGGCCTTCCGAGCAATGCGTTGTATCTCAGGTCACCTTTGATGACATGAAACTTGGTGTTTTGAATTGTTCCGGCCACGCTGACTGGGAGGATGATTTCCCCTTTCGTTGTTTCGCTCGCCATGTTGAATCCGTTGAGAACACGGGAGGCGGGCACGAACTGGTCGAGCAACCCGAGTTGCTCTACCACCCTCGACCTAATTATATTGGCCGAGCTACTTGGATCCACAAGCACACGTTTAACTTGAAATTTATTCAAAAGAAAAGAAATTACCAGTGCGTTCATTATGAGGTTGAGACAAGGTCTCGATGTCCTCTTCGCTTAATGAAAGAGCATCTTCAGGTATGTAGCTTTGAGTTCACTTTTCCCTGGTGATGGATACTTTTGTTCGTTTTAAAATGGGTCCCTGGGGGACGCCGACTCCTTCAAGTTTTGGCTTATTTTTGGCTTATTTTTCAGTTCCTAGACTAGAGAAGACAAGTTTTGGAGCTATGGTTTTTGTACATACACTTGGTTTTGAAGATTTGAAGCTTTTGGTTGAGAATTTCTTACTCCTTTATGATTATTTCTTCATTTTCTTGCTTTGTATTGTATATCTAAGTGTGTAGTATTTTTTACAACACTTGAATCTTGTTTATGGAAATATTAATATTTAAAGTGTGGATTAAATATATTGTTGTGCTTATGTATTGAATGATTTATATTTATTATGAAGTGAGTTGTTATTTATTTAATTATTCTTGTTCTTTAATGTTTCCAAAGGGATTAGCTAACCCTAGGACTCACCCATTAACTAGGAATTAATTTTGGGAAAGATAATTTGGGGTTGGGAAAGATTAATTAACCAGAACTTGAGGCTTTAACCCTCACTTTATAGATGAGAAAAGGGTCAAATATGTCCTTCTACTATACAAAAAGGATCAATTTCATCCTCCATTATACTTTCAATATAAAAATACCCCTATCGTTGCCCAAATAGATAAAATATTTCCCTCGTCCATTAAATTTATCTAAGGTGGATTCTCAATCCCACGTGACACTGATATTTCAGTGAGGTGGACACCACGTGATTTGCCAACTCACCACCCCAACCCATTTACCCCCTCCACTCAATTTTTTCTACCACCAGCACCTTACACCCCCTTTCCGCCAGTACCACCATCAACATTACCATCCCATACCAAGGGTTCGCTGAGTGCTTTTTGTATAACATCGAATAGACCAGTACAAGGCTTTGTCCCTGGCATTCCCCAAACCAAAAATCTCTAACAAACCTGAAATTGAAATGAGTCAATATTATATAAGATTTCACCTGTTACATCACGTGTAAAAGAATTACAGAGGCTAAAGGAAATATCATACTATAAAATAAAGATAGCTAGCATTGCAACTTCACCTACGGAATTTCATCAGGTAAAGAAAATACGTAGGTATAATATACGAGTTTAAATCAACTTATCAAGCACCAGTTGCTCAATGGTAAAAACAAAGATAAAGAAATTAGACAAACAAAAAGTTGATGTCCTTATTCCCTGCATGTCAATGATTTTATAAATAGACATTGGTTTAAATTACGACCTATACTGACAGATACCCAAGTACGAGATGCATTGTGCATATTTTAAACGATGAAGTTCTTGAGGAGAAACGTTTTTGTGTGTGATTTAGACGAATCAAGTTGGGGATTTTTGGGGTGGCTTAGTGGATGAGCAAATGTGGAGGTGGTGAAAATGGTAATGGTAGATTGTGGCAGTGGTTGAATAGAGGTAGAATAAATAGAGGGAAAGTGGTAAATGAGTTGGAGTGGTGAGGTGGCATGTCATGTGGTGTCCATCTCATCTAAGTGCCACGTGGGATTAAGAGTCCACCTTAGACAAAATTAACGGAAGAAGGGTGTATTTTGAAGTATTTAGATAATGATAATGGTATTTTTGTATTGAAAGTATGACGGAGGATAAAATTGATCCTTTTTGCATAGTAGAAGGGAAAATTACTCTTTGTAGATTCTACATAGGGATATGATTGAACTACTTGTAGACATATTTGGTGTGCTTAATCGCTTAATTGTTTTATGAACAATTCAATAGGAGGTCTTGTTAATCTTCGGAAGAAGCTAGTATAGAATTATTACCGAGGCTAATTAACATAAACTCGCTCATATTTGTAAAATCGTGAAATACATTGGATCGTAACTTGAATGTAATTCCCTATGCATCCATGATTGTAGCCATTGATCATTTTATTTGCTTTATAGGTTAGTTTTTATTTTCGCAATTGGATATAAATATTTTCTAAGTGTTTGACTTAGCATAATAAGTGATAATTCTCTTACACGCCTTATTGTTCTTTGTGGGATTCAACCCTGACTCATAGTTGGGTAAATTATATTGCATGCGACTGTGTCCATTTACTTTTTAGTAGTGGATTTGGACGTCATCAATGTGGCGCCCCCTTTTATTCCTTGCGGAGTCCGAGTTTCGACATTTTGGGACAACTCCCTTCCTTTGGGGATGGGGTATGGGATTTGAAGAGTTGCCACCTAACGGATTAAGGTGTGTTAGGACACCTAACGAAAATAACTCATAAACCGGTTTACATCACTAGAGATTGGGTAATGGCTCGAAATTACCTAGAGGGAAGGTGTTAGGCACCCCTCGAGGTCCACAACGGTGGGTCCCGACCAAACTCAATTTAAGCGAATTAGTCTTTAAAGGAAAATAAAATAATTTAAAAACAAATAGAGATTACTTTAAAAAGGAAATTAAAGAGGTCCTAGGGTTATTAGCCTGTAGGATCACTTCTATGCAATACTCGGTAACCTTCCTCAAATAAAGGTGTTACGCGTAGCATTAGCGCACATGTCATCATCTCCTCTACTACCCAGTTACCCTCCCCTTTTCAAATATTATCTATGCGTTCTAATAGCATCTGGTACGTATCCTATGTGTGCACTACCCGTCTCTTACCTATGGCCCTCGAGGTGTTTAGGACCTCATCTTAAGGTCGTTCAAGACTCACCTATGTTGCTTAAAAGGGGAAAATCTAAGCGACAAACAAAAAAATCAAGTAAGACTGTCACATAAGGAGCAATTAAGGGGGGCTCATGTTTACCTCCATAAATAAACAAACAAATGCACGCAACTCAGACAAGCGACGTTTAATAATTTAGGATCCTATAGGCAGGATATCTAAATGAGCATAAACAGAATATATAGCAGTTTTATTAAAGTGAGGCAGTGAGTACCTATTAGTTTGCCTACTGATTTTTTTTTTCACTTAATGAATCTGGGCACGTGTAGAAGAAGTCAAACAAGCACATTTTTAAAACTCAGGATTTAATTATCCTACAGGCTTGCCTAAGTGATAACTGGGCAGAATCCTATGGACGTGGTATCTAAACTATAAACCAGTGATTGATTTTAACAGGCAAATTTTATCTTTTTAGATCATATAGGCATGCTTTCTATGTGCTGAAACTAATTACGAGCATTATTTCCTATAGACATGAAATCTAAACACATAAACTGATTTTTACACTTATTTCCTATGGGCATGTTGTCTTAGTGTCAAGACTAATTTTTGATATGTCTTTCCTAGAGGCATGACGTCTAAGTGCTGAAACTGTTTTTACACTTATTTCCTATGAGCATGATATCTAAGTGAACGGAGATGTTAACAGAATGTTAGACAAGTTTGATAATTCCCAAAGAAGATCCTACATGCATGGTTTCTCTAACGACCCGGTCTGTCGTTACGTAGAACTTGTATTTTTATTAATGTCATTGACTTGTCATGGATTAGTTATTTTATTATTGATGTTTTAGAGTTGATAGGCTTGAAATCGGAATAGGTAAATGAGAATTCAGTAACTTAGCGATAAGCTTGGTAAACGACCTCGGAATGCGGATTTTATGGCCCGGATAGCTTCGTTAGATGATTTGGGACTTAGGAGTATGTCCAGAATAATTTTGTGATATCCGGTGTAGAATTAGGCTTGAATTGGCGAAAGTTAGTTTTGGCGATTTCCGGTCGGCAGTGGAAAATAGGCTATCTGGGTCGGAATGGAATTCCGACAGTTGGGACAGGTTTGTAATGTCATTTATTTTGGATACTCAGATTATTTTGATATTATTTATTGGAAAATGAAACACTATTTTGGGTCGAGACCCGGTATGTTTAATGGCTAAGGGCAAATTGAGAGTGTCTGACTGAGTCAGGCTGTCAGGCCTATATTGTGAGGAGGCTTTCAGGCCTTATCTGAGGGAGGCTTTCAGGCCTATATGTGAGGAGGCTTTCAGGCCTTATATGAGGGAGGATTTCAGGCCTATATTGTGAGGAGGCTTTCAGGCATTATGTTGTCATAGTGCTTGGGTTGTAGCAGCCCCTCCGGAGTCTGTACACACCCCCAGTGAGCGCAGGTACCTATTGAGTGATGATTGTTGCCCGTGGGGCTGATAATGAGTTATGGTTACTGCCCGCAGGGCTGATACTGAGTGATGATTGATACTGAGTGATGATTGATACTGAGCGATGATTGTTACTGAGTGATTGAGAGAACGCCTGAGGGGCAACTGCTACGAGAAATGATTTTGGACCGAGGGGCAGATTTTATGATGATTTTACTAAGTTTTTGAACTATGATTTACTTCATTATCAAACTGGTTATTACTGAGAATTTTACTGAAATATACTGATATTACACTTCTTTTCAAAGGATTTCTGGAAAACTGATTTCGAACTTATTATTTGATGGATACTACATGGTGACTTGGTGTTTTACTGGTTTTGTGAAATTGTGTATCTGTATTGTGTGTTTTATAATTCTTAGACTGTGATTTAATTTCATTACTAATGATTTGGTGTACTCATCATTACTCCATGTGCATCTGTGCACAGATTCAGGTGACGATCCGGAGTAGTAGTTGTCCTTGCTCGTAGCATCAGTTTCACGGGATTTTGAGGTAGCTGCCCAGCGTCCACAGCTTCTCCATTTTCCTTCCTTATTTAGTTTTAGTGTTTGATTCAGAGACATATATTATAGTTTACCAGAGTTAGATTTATTTATTCTTAGATGCTCGTGACTATTGACTCCAGTCTTGGGAGGTTTTGTTTAGAGTTGTTAGACTATTAGTAGGACGCTAAGACTTAATTACATTATTCTATGCTATGGTTGCTGCTTATTATTAAATTGTGACCTTTTATAACTGAATAAATGCGTAGTAAGGTGATGGTCGGCTAGCCTAGTTCCACGATAGGCACCATCGCGGCCTGTTAGGATTTTAGGTCGTGACGAATTGGTATCAGAGCTCTAGGTTACATAGGACACAACGGTCATGAGCTAGTTTAGTAGAGTCTTGCGGATCGGTACGAAAACGTGTGTACTTATCTTTGAGAGCCTGCAGAACCCTTAGGAAATATTCTACATTCTTGAATTCTTGTCATGCGGATCCAGTTTATTCATCCAAAAGCATAACTCCTTGAATTCCTTTCATTATTAGAATGCGCATGCGAGAGCTTGGTATCAGTTGTGCGTCGTCGGCTTGTGACTTCCTTGGGTGAGATGTAATTTTTAACATGTTAATAATGGGCCAGTCGGAAGGACTTGAGGCCGGATTTTTTCTGTGGCTTGAGTGTTGAGATTTAAATTGGGTGAGAACATGTGTTGGGGGACTTATATGTCCGTTTGTGTCCTTATTGATGGAACTTGTGACTAGATGACTACATGGTGAGTGTGATCGGATAGTTAGATGTATTCAGGTTGTTTGATTGTGACCCAAAATGAATTGACGGGATATGTGTCAAGAACCATTGATTATTTGACTTCTGCATAGAGTTAGAATATGGCTTCGAGTCATGAGTATTGAAGGACCTCTCGTGTAGTTTAGTTGTGGAATGAAGTGGGTTTTCCTATTATGTTCTGAGTTCCTGTGATGTCTTTTGAGCTGACCAATGCCCCAGCAGCATCTATGTATTTGATTGCCGGTGTATTCAGCTATGTTATAACTCCTTTGTTATTGTATTTATTGATGGCATCCTGCCGTACCCTCGTAGCCAGGGATAGCATACTCGGCATTTGATGATCGTATTACAAGGATATAGGGAGGAGAAGCTTTGTGAGAAGTTCTCCAATTGTGAATTGTTGGCTCAGTTTAGTAGCATTCTTGGGACACCTGGTGTCCAGTGAAGGTATCTATGTGGTCAGACGAGTAAGATTAGAGATTCCAGAAGCTCAAGAATTCCTTAACCACAACTCCAGTGTTAGAATTGCCATCAGCTTCAGGTTCTTATACCCCTTATGGGATGTCTCGAGGGCAGGCAGTTGTTGTGTTCTACTGTAGGAAGGTATAGTCATTGTGTGATATCTATGATTTTCATAAGTGTATTGGGAGATATCATTTTGAGGTTAAGCAGGCAGGGGTATCTCCTTCGCGTTGTCCTGAGGTGTGTGACCCTTATGTTTATCTGTAGTAAGTTCTCTCTATCAGTAAATGATGTATGTTGCAATTTGAGTTTAGATCGCTTGTGGGAGTTGGCATGACCATTACAATGGTGGATGTGAGATTTGCATTTGATTTGAGGGTTAGATTGTTTTGGTTCATATGAACTTATGGAGGATTTAGTTGAACATCACCACAGTATGGTGGCAGTGATAGTGTATGGGCATCGTGAGTTATTGGTTGCCTTGATCTTTGGCTTTGAGCCAAGTTGGGGAGTCCACTAATGATAAGTTGATTACACAATTATGTGTTGTATTGGTTTCAGTTCGAGGTATGTTGGTGAATCTGTTATGACCTATAGAGGTGGAGTCTGGGAATGACTCGAGTAATGGAATTTCTTTGATACAGGTGGTAATGTACCTTACGGATAAGGGAATTCACTGAATGATTAAGTTGTACTGGTAAGTGTTGTGTGTGCAATGTATGAGTGTGTTTATTGCTTCAAAGGTGTGGATTACTTCCATAGTATGTGGATTGCAAGCGGGGTCAGGTCGTTCTGTGTACTTGGTTAGTGTAATTGAAATTGCATAGAGTAAATGACGTTCGAAAATGGTTCAGACGGATTCAAGGTTATACGTAGTGATCAAGGATCTTCAAGGTGTGAGAAGGGCTAGAACTGAGATTTACGGGGAAGGTGTCAAGGCTTGTGGTTTACTTGCATTATAATGGATTCTATCCATCAGTATCAGGAAAGTGAATGTAATGACTTTAAATTCGCAGGAAGTCTCTTCGGTGTAAGTATTTCTAATGTGGTGCATTTAGGGATAATTGAGGGAGTATTCGGCGGCTTATGAGCCTTAGACGGTATATTTTTATGCTCGAGTTTCATGCAGTGAGTCGGGATTGAGAATTGTGGTATTATGGCAAGAAGAGGTATCGATTAGAAAGTAAGTCAGAGGGAACTTGGATTAATAGGACAGCTTGGTAGTAGGTCGGATCGGCATGGTAAGTGATATGGTTAGTTCTTTGGGTGTTTATAAGGTAATGAGTTGTTACAGGTGTTTATTAGCAATTCTCTTGGAATTTTGTGGCATGCGTAGCTTTGTTGAGTTGGAAGGATTCAGTCCTGGCGGTTTAGTGTTGTACAATGTGATTCGAGAGTTCTTGATGGTTTATACTACGGTTGAAGATGTATATTTCTACTGGCGTGAGGGCCATGTGATTTATAGTGATTTTGCTTCTAAATATGATCAATGGAAAGTTCTTGGACAGTTGGGTACGTAGTGGTTGTGGCTAGGAATGGAGCATGAAGTTCTTATATTTATCATAGTATTGCATGGCGTATGCGGTATTGTGTGTATAGTGGAGAGTGGCATATGTGAGGTCACGGTTTAGTTCTGGAAGGAAGGTCAGAACTGGCAGTTAAAATGATTAGGTAAATGATATCACTAGTTGGTGTGACTGGTGGGGGGCATACAATAATAAAGGACAATGTGTTTAAGGCAATGTGGTTGAATACGGATGCATCATTGGTGTTACGACGCTCTCTTGTTGGATCGATCGCTGGTATTCAAGGTTTCTTGGTGACACAGAGGAATTATGGGGGTATCCTTCGTGGAATGATAAAGTATTAGGGGCGTGTTATATATTTGAGTGGCGGAATTGGAATCAGATATGGTAATTGGTGCGCCTCATGGATTTTAAGACTAGGAGTTTTCATGAACTGATTATTTTTTTAGTTGTGAACTACGAGGATGCGAGAAAAGCTAGACAGATGTTGGTATATGTGATGATTCAGTCTTTATGAATGTTCCGAGAGTTATCTACCTGTTGTGGGTGACCGGAGTTGACTTGGAGTTATTGGTAGTCCAGTATGGGTGTGTGTTCTGCACCGAGTCGGAATTGCTAATGTTGAGGGATGTACCATTTGATTGTCGCTGGGCTTATTCGTGTTTTGAAGTGATCTATGAGTTACCTTTCGGTGTTTCGAGGAGTTGTGATCGTTATTTATATATGGGCATATGGTGTAGTTCTATCGGGGCATTACAGAGAGAGTTGAGTAAGGTAAATAATTGGGTGTTGCAGGATTCAGCCGTGTTGGTTATGTTCTTTCTGGTTCAGGTTGTATGGTATCGTCCGATTTCCCCGTGATTATGGCAATGCACTTTGAGTAATTGATGTCGAATTTCACATGGTTATTGATTTTGAGCAAGGTGGCTAGGAGTGTGTCATGTGGTCCCGCGGTTGGATGAGATCACGCTTTGCAACTCAGTTAGGTAGAGGTATGATCCTTGGTGTCGGATTTGTGTGATATGGTTTCACGATGTGTATCAGGCTTTTAGCATGATGTGGTAATATTAAGTGTTAGTGGCAGGATAGTCCTCTCGTGTGAGTCTTCTCTATTTAATGAATTGAGTTGTTGGTATGTGGTTATGGAGTGCACAAGTTATGGCTCTGGATTGTTTTGATACTGATCGGACGAATGGTTGCTGGTTTATACGTGTTTCTTTCATCATCGGCAGTAGATGGAAGTGTTAGAGCGAGGGATGGATTGATAAGAGGTTATTTACTGGTATTGGGTTGTTATGAGCAGCGATTGGGATTAGGAGTCATCACTATGAGTGTTGAGTCATGCAGTATATTATGTAATTTCATCTTGTGTTGAGGATGTGGCTTTATACAACGTGTTCAGACTATTTCATCTTATAGTCTTGGAAATTTGAACTTGTAAATTATTTCAGAAGTTGAAACTTTGTTTTAAGGTTTATGGGTCAGAATTTGATAATGAAATTTCAGTTATGTTGTGTTATCAGACCTAGATGGGGTAGAGTGACGTGGGATCACCTCCGAATATGTGCATGGAAGTTTAAACATCAATTTTTGGTAGTGTTGGAACAACTCTAGGCACGTTCGAGCACGAACACATGTTTAAGCGGGGGAGAATGTAACGACCCGGTCTGTCGTTACGTAGAACTTGCATTTTTATTGCTGTCATTGACTTGTCGTGGATTGGTTATTCTATTATTGATGTGTTAGAGTTGATAGGCTTGAAATCGGAATGGTTAAATTAGAATTTAGTAACTTAGTCTTTAAATATAGCGTTAGAGTTGGAAAAGTCAACTGAGAGTTGACTTATTGGTAAACAACCTCGGAATGCGGATTTTATGGCTCGAATAGCTTTGTTAGGTGATTTGGGACTTAGGAGTGTGTCCAGAATAATTTTGTGATGTCCGGTGTAGAATTAGGCTTGAATTGGCAAAAGTTAGTTTTGGCGATTTCCGATCGGTAGTGGAAAATAGCCTATCGGGGTCAGAATGGAATTCCGACAATTGGAACAGGTTCATAATTTCATTTTGGATAGGTCTGCAAAATTTCAGGTCAATCGGAGTTGTTTTGGACAGTTTCGGCATCGTTGGTGGATTTTAGAAATTTCAAAGTTCTTAGGCTTGAATCCGATGTAATTTTGGTGTTTTGATGTTAGGTTTGGTGTTTTGAGAGTGCAACTAAGTTTGAATGATGTTATGGGATATGTTGGTAAGTTTGGTTGGGGTCCCAATGGGCTCAGGATTGATTTTGGTTGGTTAACGGGCACTTTTGGACTTAAAGAAAGAGCTGGTTTTCTGGTTTTTGTGCAGCAGGGATTTGTGCATCGCGATCGCATGTCAAAGGCTGCGATCACATAGAACACTCTGAGGGCCAGGAAAAATTGTGCATCTCGATTGCGTGTATCGGGGTGCGATCGCGTAGGTTTGGAAGAAGGCGAAGTGTGATCGCGTGGGCTAGGTCGCGATCGGGTAGGGTCATGACAGGCGCGTGGGGGTGAGGTCAAAGAGTCTTCGCGATCGCGTGCATCTGGTTGCGATCGCGTGAGGTTGAGCTGCTGTGAACCGCGATCGTGGCTTTTTCCTCGATCGCAGTGAAGAAATCACTGGGCAATATTTAAATAAACCTTCCGCGACTTAAACCCTTTTTACACCATTTTTGTACAGACAGAGAGGTTTGGAGGCAATTTTTGAAGAGGGAAATCAGTGTTCTTCATAGAGGTAAATGTTTTGATCATTAAAACTCATTTATGGGTGATTATAGAACATAAATTCAGCAATTAATTCATGAAAATCAATAGAAAAAAAGGATTTAGGGCTGAGATTATGAGACCTTTAGGGGTCGATTTGAGGGGTCAAACGGACTCTGAATTCGATGTTCTTTATATGTACGGACTAGTGAGATGATGAAGAACAGTTTTCTATAAAAATTTCTGAGTTTTGGGACGCGGGCCCAGGGGTCTATTTTTCACCAAATTCGGGGTTTTGAGCTAAATTTGATATTTTTCGATTGGAATTTATTCCTTAAGCATAAATTGATGATAAAAATCTAAACTTGGTAGATTTGGAGCCTCCAGAAGTTGATACGAGATGCAAGCGTGTTGCGGAATTGTTTCCGGGCTAGTTTTGAGGTAAGTAATGTCTTTAAATCTTGTCCTGAGGGTATGAAACCCCGGACTATGCAACCTTCACGGGTTTTGAAATGCAAAGGTTGAAACTTTGGAGATATATTCCCTATTTAGGAAACTACTGAGTTGCGAAAACAATTTCTAAGCTTATGCTTAATTAGTATTTATATATTATGATATGTTTTGGACTGTAAGCCATGTTTGGGGCCTAGTGCCGATCTGTTTTCCCCTTGGGGGTTGTGTTTACAATATTTTCCTCACTGGTATGTTAAGATTTTTCACTCAGTCCTTCCCCGATAAATTGTTTTGACACTCAAAGTATTTTGATACTATTTATTGAAAAATTAAACATTGTTTTGGGTCGAGAAGCCGGTATGTTTATGGCCTAAGGACAAATTGAGAGTGTCTAACTGAGTGAGGCTTTCAGGCCTATATTGTGAGGAGGCTTTCAGGCCTTATTTGAGGGAGGCTTTCAGTCCTATACCGTGAGGAGGCTTTCAGGCCTTATATGAGGGAGGCTTTCAGGCCTATATTGTGAGGAGGCTTTCAGGCCTTATGTTCTTATAGCGCTTAGGCTGTAGGATCCCCTCTGGAGTCTGTACACACCCCCAGTGAGCGCAGGTACCTATTGAGTGGTGATTATTGCCCGCGGGGCTGATACTAAGTGATGATTACTACCCGCGGGGCTGATACTGAGTGATGGTTGATATTGAGTGATGATTGATACTGAGCGATGATTGTTACTGAGTGATTGAGAGAATGCCTGATGGGCAACTGCTACGAGAAATGATTTTGGACCGAGGGGCAGATTTTATGATGATTTTACTAAGTTTTTGAACTATGATTTACTTCATTATCAAACTGGTTATTACTGAGAATTTTACTGAAATATACTGATATTACACTTCTTTTCAAAGGATTTCTGGAAAACTTATTTCGAACTTATTATTTGATGGATACTACATAGTGACTTGGTGTTTTACTGGTTTTGTGAAATTGTGTATCTGTACTGTGTGTTTTATAATTCTCAGACTGTGATTTAATTTCATTACTACTGAGTTGGCATACTCATCATTACTCCATGTGCCTCTGTGAACTGATTCAGGTAACGATCCGGAGCAGTAGCTGTCCTTGCTCGTAGCATTAGTTTCACGGGATTTCGAGGTAGCTGCCCAGCGTCCACAGCTTCTCGATTTCCCTTCCTTATTTAGTTTTAGCGTTTGATTCAGAGACATATATTATAGTTTAGCAGAGTTAGATTTATTTATTCTTATATGCTCGTGACTATTGACTCCAATCTTGGGAGGTTTTGTTTAGAGTTGTTAGACTATTATTGGGACGCTAAGATTTCATTACATCATTCTATGCTATGGTTGCTGCTTATTATTAAATTGTGAACTTTTATAATTGAATAAATGCGTAGTAAGGTGATTAGGCGCCATCACGGCCTGTTAGGATTTGGGGTCGTGACAGTTTTTAATGCACATTAAGACTTGAGAATATGCATAAACATGGATTTTGATACAGAATTTAGAAACGTCCTGTAACAGGATTTCTAGGATGTAGGTGTGAAATTCAGGACTACAAATAATGAGATAAGTCCTATAGGCATGGTCTCTAATGCATATAAATAATCACATCAATCCTATAGGCATGATTTCTACCCGAACCCAATCAAAAATATATATAAATCGCTCCCAGCTTTTACTAATAACCCCATATCTGTCTTACATGGATTATTATTATAGACCAATGCAAATGAATTACATAATGAAACTTACTATGCTATAGGGAGCCTTGGCAGGCCCAAAATCAACCTGGAAGCCATCCCATCAATCAAGTCTAGAGTACACCGGCAATCCATAATACATCAAATGGGCTTCCGGTGTGTCAAAGTTTCCAAGGGCCTCAGGGACCCCGGGAAATGCTCACACCAGAACCCTTTCAAAGAAACAGTTTTTTCAAAACAAGTTTGGAAGGCCAGCCCCAATGTATCAGAGTTCGGAGGAGTCTCATGGACTCCTAGGCAGTCCTCACACTAGGGGAGCAGGACCTTAGATATCTAAGAGTAGTAGTTGAAAATAATATATAAGAGTAGGAGATAATTGTAGGAAAACAGTTTCATTTAGAAGTGCATAGAAACAAGTTACAAGATCTCAAAAAGAACAGAATTAGATTGGGTGTCAATAGTCACAACAAAGTAAGAACACTGAATTATAGACAGAACAGGGTCACAATTAAGTCAAACGAGGTTTCACATTGCGGAAATTGACTTAATTCATTAACTATTACTAGGTGGAATCATGCACCAAGCAAGGACGCGTTGATGTTTAGAGTAAACAACCAGATGAACACATAGTGCAGAATAGGGTGATAGAAGCTAAAGCATGCTAGTTTCAGAAACAGTGACAAGTATCATGGATCAAACAAAAACATGATGAAGTTAAATGGCTAATCAGACAGCCATACAGAGAAAATAGAAGTAATTTAGAGCACCATTATCCTTGAAAGAAGTATACAGAAATGATTAATTAAATAGGAACATGTTAAGGTAAATTATCAACACATAAAACAGGACATGATTTGAGGCATGCTAGTTGAGAAATAAGTAAACAAGTGTCATGGATCAAACAGGAATATGCTAAAGTGTATTAACCATACTAACATATAGGACAGGACAAGTTAACAGAAATTAAGTCATGCTGATCAAGAGTAATAAATAGGAAGGACATAAGTTCAACTACATAGCATATTGAATAGAGTCTGATGACAAAAATAAGAGCATATCAGTTGAGAAGTAGTAAAACAGGAAAATGAAAGCAAATAGGATCCACGAGTCTAGCCTTGGATTTCAGCTGGCTAGACAGAGCAGCGAATAGAAGTAACATAAAGAACTACAGTTGGGAGGGTGTGAGAATGAAAGTTTGTGCGTGTGTTTATGTGTTCTTTCTAGGTGTGTTCGTGTGTTTGAAAGAAATCAGAATGAGGGTTTGTATAACATATAGTAGAGTAAACCAAATAAGGCAAGGGAAATCGATTGCACACAAATAAGGCATGCAACATCAATTGATCAGTCAATTAGGGCTTAACGGGAATAAATTAACAACAAGTAAAACTTAAATTAAGGAGAGTCTTTCACGGGGTAAATCGGTAGATATGATTGAGGCTAAATAAGGTAAGTAGTAAATCAATTAGAGGTTAGTCAAAACAATCAAAACTCAGAAATAAAGCCAGCAATATCATTAAGGAAGATAGCACTAATTATGAATCACATATAAGGAAAGGATATGTAAAAATCTTTCACAGAGATATCAGTTTTAAAAGAAGTCAGAACTCCAAACCCTAATTAGGCAAACAAAAATCAATTAATCCCTTTTAATTGATAGAGCCAAAGAATAACGGGGAACTATCTGAACAAACAGTGGAATAATTGGAAACCATAGGGATTATAAAATAGATATGAAAACCATTCGAACACGTAAAGAGAACTGGAGTTAAACGCTTAAATATTTTAGAACTTTTTTGCTGAAACTTAAAGATGAAACCCTAGCTTTTAGGGAAAAATGAAAATCGGCCAACAATGATGGTAAAAATAGAAGATCTTAAAAGAAAAGTATCAAATAAACTCAAAATCCTTTCAGATCTATAGAAATCTGAACGGACTCAAGCAGAAAGCAACTAGGGTTTTAAAAAAAAAGACAAAATTGAGGAAAATCTGACTTGAACCAGAGATTTGAAGCCATAAACATGAATATATCATTACTCACAAATATAGGAATGAAAACAGGCGTATTCATCGAAAAAATGAGGGCTTGGAGCCATGCATGTGTTGAATCTCTTTGAGATTCCATCAGATAACACAAAATCATAACCAGTAGGCCAGATAAGGCCTAACATCGAAAAAATAAGCCATGAATTGAGGGGGTTCAGGTGACAACAACTAGGTTAGGAAGAGGTTGAGAGAGAATAGAGGAGAAGGGGGGATTCAGGGGTGGCGGAATTTTAGAAATGTTTAGGTTTAGGGTCGTTTGGTGTAATTGAAAAAGGAAATGGATCCTGGACCATTGATCTTCTGAGATCAACGGCTAGGATTCCATCCGGGTTGGGACGGGTTATAAGATTGGATTATTGGGTTTAGTTATGGGTTAATGGGTTGATTTTAATTAGGCTGGGGTAGAAATTGGGCTAAGATTCAAAAATTAAAGAGGCTATATGTTAAATATCCAATTTGATGAAACAATTTATAAAAGTAGCTAATAAATGAAAAAATGATATTTATGCATAAAAATTATCTAAATCAATTACTTAATATTATAAAAATATAAAAGGTCATTTTCTTGTAAAATAAAGTAATTATGCACATATGGGATATTATTGCAAAGTTATTATAATTATAACCTACAAATGTAAATATAATTATCCAAAAAATAATAAAAGTTTAATATAAATATAAATGATAAAAATTAAACAATAAAATTATTATAAAATCAATTGTGATGCAATTAATAATTATATAGATAATAAAATGATGGAATAAATTAATTTAAAATCCTTTAAGATTACAAACAATTATAGAAATATACTAATTGATGCTCATGCATTATTTTGAAAGTATGCATGCTTTTTGGAAATTTTATAAGGAAACATTGGGTATCAACAGCTGCCCCTCTTTACCCGGGAAGGATGAAAGAGTTGTTAGGTAAAGATATGATGGCCAATTTTGACCGGATAGAGCGATCTGAGAGATATAGGCCGTACTCTAGCTTCTGAGCTGCCTACACATCCCTGATTTTACAGCAATCAGGGCTTGTGTAGTTCTGGATTCATTGAAATAATAAATCGATGAAGTCGTCGCAAGGACGGATACAAGGTTACGCATAGGTGAAACGGTCATGGTGAGCGGTCAGGTTTGAAACAATATGAGGGAACTGGAACGGTATTGCTTCTGTTCGAATAATGGTTACTCACCGGGTCACCTGCAAATCAGAAGATGTACTGCAAGCATATACATATAAATTTGGGTGGATTTAGACATGATGCAAATTCCCTTCAGACCATGAAATTTGTCTTGGACGGTTGAGGATGACGTCCTTAGACTATGATGTCCCGAGCCATGAATTATGCGGTAAGGGATTCGCAGGCCATGAAATGATATTCCCGGGCCATGAGAATGGTGCCTCAGAACCATGACGCCTTTGAATAATGATGTGCAAGTTTGAGAGATCCTCAGGCCTGGCATGGTGTCTTCCGGCTATGAGGATGATGCCTTCAGACTATGTTGCCTTTCGACGAGTTGGCTTTATTTCATCCCATGAGGTGCAAAGACATGATGATATAATCAAGAAGACAAATCTTAGTCTTGTATGAAGTGGAGGGTAGAGCTTAGCCCGATAGAGGAATATAATGCTAGAGAGACAGTGCTTTGTCTCATGCGGGATTCAGGACAATTCTTAGTCCCATGCAAAGAGAAGGCAATGCTTAGCCTTAGACAGATAAGGAGGTAGGGCTTAGCCTCATGCAAAGATTGGGACGGAGCTTAGTCTCACGCAAATAGAAGGAAGAGGTTAGCCTTATGCCAGGTTCGGGACAAGGCTTAGTCCCATTCAAAGAGAATGTAGTGCTTAGCCTTATGTAGATAGGGAGGCATGGCTTAGCCTCATGCAAGGTTCGAGACAGGGCATAGTCCCATACAAGTAGAAGGCATTTCTTAGCCTTATGCAAGTGAAGGCAATGTTTAGGCTTATATAGATAGGGAGGCAGGGCTTAGCCTCATGCAAGGTTCGGGACAGGGCTTAGTCCCATGCAAGGAGAAGGCCGTGCTTAGCCTTATGCAAGTGAAGGAAATGTTTAGCCTTATGCAGATAGGGAGTCAGGGCTTAGCCTCATGCAAGGTTCGGGACAGGGCTTAGTCCCATGCAAGGAGAAGGCCGTGCTTAGCCTTATGCAAGTGAAGGAAATGTTTAGCCTTATGCAGATAGGGAGTCAGGGCTTAGCCTCATGCAAGGTTTGGGATATGGCTTAGTCCCATGCAAGGTTCAGGATAAGGCTTAGTCCCATTCAAGGAGAAGGCAGTGCTTTGCCATTTCAAGTGGAGGAAATGTTTAGCCTTATGGAGATAGGGAGGCATGGCTTAGCCTCATGAAAATATTGAGATAGAGCTTAGTCTCATGCAAATAGAAGGCAGAGCTTAGCCTTATGCAAATACGGAGGCAATGCTTAGCCTCATGCAGGATTGAGACAGAGCTTAGTCTCATGCAATAAATAGGTGATATCAGAGTATTTCTAAGCTGGGAATGAGTTCGGTATCTTTGTTGTTATGCAGGTTGTGATTCCAAGGTGTGCATATTCCTTGTCCTTCATTCAAAGAAAAATCGTGAGTTTTGCAGGGGGGAAGGTTGGTTCGTGTCTTCATCTGCTTGCTTAACTTGCTCTCTCTATCTGAAGATCCTGTTCAAATTATGGGGGCAGCATTTTCTAAAGCAAAGTTTATTTCAAAAGCATGTATGCATAGTTTTCAAAGACATAGTAAAATATAGTTTAGAAATTAGTTAGATAAATCGGTGACTGTAACACGATCAGAGACATCGCGACTTGTTCTGCCATAGAATTTTGAGTGTCCTCCTAAAAATTTTGCCCCAGTTGACTAGACAACATCTTTGGCTGCTCTATATGCTGCGATTGGCTGAACTTGCTTCGGAATTTTGAGGGTCCTCCTCAAAATTTTGCCCCAGTTTCTGATGATGGGGAAAATAGAAATTTTATTGAGTTGTGACCGAACCCACAGGTCTGCCTACGTATCCCCTCTTAAACGGGAATCAAGTCAAGCGTAGTTCAATTTACATCATATGAGGAGACATAAATAGTTTACACATAGTATTGTTTGACTGCATCTGAATTGATAGACTTTGGCCAGATTTCTCCGTCCATTTATGAGAGTATGAGTGCTCCTCCTGTCAGTACTCTATGGACCATGTAAGGACCTTGCCAGTTGGGAGAGAACTTTCCTTTGGCTTCATCTTGATGCGAAAAGATCTTCATTAAAACCAGCTGTCTCGGTGTGAACTGTCTTGGTTTGACTCTTTTGTTGAAAGCTCTGGACATTTTGTTCTGATAAAGTTGGTCGTGGCACACTGCATTCATCCTCCTTCCGTCTATGAGGGATACTTGCTCATAGCAGCTCTTTATCCATTCTGCATCACTGAGCTCGGCTTCTTGTATGATTCTCAAGGACAGTATTTCCACTTCGACAGGAATGACAGCCTTAGTACCATAAACCAGCAGATAGGGAGTTGCCCCGGTTGATGTGTGGACTATGGTACGGTATCCCAGTAAGGCGAATGATAGCTTCTCGTGCCATTGTTTGTGATTTTCTACCATTTTCCTCAATATCTTCTTGATGTTTTTGTTTGCAGCTTCCACGGCTGCATTCATTTGGGGTCTATACGCTGTGGAATACTTGTGCTTGATTTTCAAAGTCTCACACATGGCTTTCATTAGATTACTGTTGAGATTCGCGGCATTGTCAGTGATGATGGACTCTGGAACCCCGAACCGACAAACAATTCGATCGCGAAAAAAATCCGCAACAACCTTCTTGGTTACAGATTTGTAAGATGCATCTTTAACTCATTTAATGAAGTAGTCGATAGCTACTAAAATAAACTGATGCCCATTTGAGGCGGTGGGCTCGATTGGACCAATGACATCCATTCTCCAAGCGGCAAAGGGCCAAGGTGAGCTTGTTGCATTAAGCTCGTTTGGTGGCACTTTTATGTTTCCCTTGTCATCCAAAATTAACTTGCCCTGAGTATCTTTTTGGCCACTGCAAAGCCGTTCATATGCGGGCCGCAGGTTCCGGCATGTATTTCCTTGAGCAACTTGGAAGCTTCCTTTGTATCAACACATCTTAATAATCCCATATCAGGAGTTCTTCTATATAGGGTTCCTCCACTCTAGAAGATATGTTTGGACAACCTCCAGAGCGTGCATTTCTGAATGTGGTTTGCATGATCCAGGTATTCTCCTTTTACTAAATACTCCTTGGTGCCGTGGAACCAAGGCTTACCGTCTTTCTCCTCTTGGACGTGAGTAAAATATGCCGGCTGATTATGGATCCTTACTGGGATAGGATCGATGAAGTTCTTGTCTGGATGATGTATCATTGATGACAAAGTAGCCAATACTTCGGCAAACTCATTCTGAATTATGGGGACATGCCGAAACTCTATCTTTGTGAACCTCTTCTTCATTTCTTGCACATGATGAAAATATGGCAATATCTGGGAATTCTTGGTAGCCCACTCTCCTTGTACCTAATGCACAAGAAAATCTGAATTGTCTATTATTAGTAGTTCCTGAATGTTCATGTCAATCGCCATGTTGAGCCCTACTATGCAAGCTTCGAATTCCGCCATGTTGTTGGTGCATGGGAATCGGATAATGTTGACCAGTTTCTGATACTAAGACGACTCCAATGCCGACTCCTTTGAATTCATTGCTTCGTCAAAGAACATTCTCCAACCGTCGTAGGCTTCAGCAATGTCTTCTCCTACGAATGATACCTTTTCATCGGGAAAAAATGCCTTCAAGGGCTCGTATTCTCCTCCCACAAGGTTTTTAGCAAGGTGGTCTGCTAGTGCCTGTCCCTTTTCTTCTTCCTGAGTTACATAGATGATGTCGAATTCACTCAACAAGATTTTCCATTTAGCCAACTTGCCAGTGGGCATGGGCTTTTGGAAGATGTATTTCAAAGGATCCATCCTTGATATGAAATGTGTTGTATAAGGACAGAAGTAATGCCTCAGCTTCTAAGGTATCCAGGTCAAGGCACAGCAGGTATGTTCCAGCAGAGAGTACCGTGCTTCCTAAGGTGTAAAGTTCTTAATCAGGGAGTAGATGGCCTGTTCTTTTCTCCCTGTCTCGTCGTGCTACCACGGAACGCAGCCGAAAGCTCCATCTAGCACTACAAGGTAGAGTAGCAGTGGTCTACCTGGCTCTGGCGGGACTAAAACTTGTGGGGTTGATAAGTACTCCTTGATTTTGTCAAAAGCCTTTTGACAATCCTCGGTCCAACTAGTTGTAGCGTCCTTCTTCAAAATCTTGAAAATCGGCTAACATATTAATGTGCATTATGCTATGAAACGATTGATGTAGTTAAGGCGTCCCAGGAAACTCATCACATCTTTCATGCTCTTTGGCGGTGGTAACTCTTGGATGGCTTTGACCTTCGATGGATCCAATTCTATTCCCCGGCGGCTGACGATGAACCCCAATAGCTTTCCGGCAGGGAAGCTTGACACTTTGCGGGGTTTAGCTTGAGGCTGTACTTCCGCAGTCTGTCGAAGAATTTCCTCAAGTCCTCTATGTGATCTGTGGCCTTCTTGGATTTAATGATGACATCATCTACATATACCTCGATTACTTCATGTATCATGTCATGAAAAATAGTAGTCATGGCCCTCATGTAGGTGGCCCCAGCATTCTTTAGGCCAAATGGCATCATCTGGTAATAGTACACACCCCACAGTGGAATGAAAGCCATTTTCTCAGTATCCTCCTCGTCCATCCAGATCTGATGGTAACCAGCGAAGCAATCCACAAAAGCCTGGAGTTCATGCTTGGCACAATTGTCGATAAAGATGTGAATATTTGGAAGCGGGAAATCAACCTTTGGGCTGGCTCTGTTGAGATCCCAATAATCGACACAAACTATAACTTTTTTATCCTGCTTCGGAACTAGCACAATGTTTTCTAGCCAAGTTGGATATTCAACAGCCCTGAGGACCTTGGCTTTGATCTGCTTAGTAACCTCCTCTTTTACTTTCAGGCTCGTATCAGGCTTGAATTTCTTGAGTTTCTGCTTTACGGGCGGACACATTGGATTTGTGGGCAACTTGTGGGACACAATGGACGTGCTTAGTACTTTCATATCTTCGTAAGACCACGCAAATATGTTCTCATACTGTTTCAAGAACAGAGTGTACTCCTCTTTCTCTGAGGGTGACAAGTTGATGCTGATGCAGATCTCCTTGATGGTTTCAAAATTTCCCAAGATTACTATCTCAGTTTCGTCCAAGTTGGAGTTAGGTTTGTTCTCAAAATCCTCTACTTCTCTGACAATCTGCTCGGGTATTGCACCCTCTTCTTCAGAATCACTATCCTTTTGTTGCGTTGTTTCATTATATGTCACAGTTGCCGGTTCACCGAGATAGGAAATAGTAATGCTGTATGGATAAAGATATGAGAGAAAAGTGGTAATAATAAAAATAAATTCATTGAAAGCATTAAACAAAAGTAATTTTCAATAATGTTTTGGTATATTGGAAATATTATTTTAAAACAAAATACAAAAGGGAAATATTTTTTCTAGAAAAGCAAAATTTAAACAATGTTGTTCAGCCTTGCTATCCCGGGACTCGTTGGGCCCTCAATGGTCTGACAGTTCAGTTCTTGATGAGTGCTCTTCTCTCCACAGCTTGGATAGTAGGGCCTTCCTCCTCCTCCTCCTCCCCCTCGGCAATTACACAACAGTCCATGTCATCATCTTCCAAGAACAAATTCCTTAATGATGTCAACGCTTCTTCTTCCCATGACACCCATATAATATAGGCCTAATGGAAGGTCTTACTCAGGTGTGGCACATACTGCTCAAGTGGATAGTATGGACCACGCCATGGTGGTGACCAATCGGTGTACTCCTGCCAGGTGTACTGATATCCCAACCTGAAAGTGGTACCATGGCGCTTTGGCTGTATGGGTTTGGAGATGCCCTGAAGATTTTTACCAAGTCCTTTGCCGAGCTCATATCCTCTCCATGCTAGCATACTTTCTATCTTGCTACTCCGCCACTTATCTTTCTCGATTGTGTTAACCCGTTCAATATGATGGTAGGTTTCTCCACCTAACCTTCTTTTGTTTTCAATCACCGAGATAGTCTGACTAGTGTAAATGGGGTTGCTCCCATATCCATGGATAATCACTTCTTGGTGATTCCACTCGAACTTCACATCCTGATGTAGAGTTGATGCTACAGACCTAGCGACATGGATCCATGGTCGTCCCAATAGTAGATTGTAAGAGGCGAATATGTCCAGTACATGAAACTCAACATCAAACCATGTAGGACCCATCTGCAGGCAAAGATTAGTTTCTCCAATGGTAGCTCTCTGAGACCCATCGAATGCTTTCACATTCATAGTTCCCTCTCGTATCTCATGTAGGCCTTTTCCCAACCTCTTCAACGTTGTCAATGGGAAAATGTTGAGGGTGGATCCTCCGTCAATCAGAACTCATGAATTTGTCTTCACATTACACTGTGATGTGCAGTACCCTATTGTGATTCAAACCTTCAGGTGGCAGCTCATTCTAGTGGAAGGTAATTTTGTGGCTTTCTAGCACCTGCCCCACCATATTGTCCATTTCTCCACCAGTGATGTTGTTGGGTACATATGCTTCACTCAACACCTTCATTAGAGCATTTATGTGTGCCTCAAAATTTTGGAGCAGCGGCAGGATAAATATCTGAGCGAGAGTCTTGTTCAGATGATCAATGACAGAGTACTCCCTTGCACGTACCTTCCTCTAGAGGTCATATGGACCAGTCTCATTGACGGGCGATTTGTTAGAAGACTGCTTACTGGTTTCTCCTAAATGTTCAGGTGTATAAACCCTTCCTGTTCTGGTCATTCCTTGTGCAGTGCCGGATTCTTCTGTCTTTGATTTTACCTTTCTTATAGCCTTGGCCACATTATCCCAAAGTACAGCATTGGAATTGAAGGGTGGTGTGGATTCCACCGTTACAGTGAAAGGTGTGGCCACCTCCACTTCAAATGGAATGAGTGGTGTCACTTCTACTTCTAAAGGAACCGATGCGGCTATCTCGACTTCAACTGGCGGTTGTACTTGCACCACAATGGGATTGAGTGTGACTGCAGGTTTCTTAGGATTATCACGTTATCGAATAATCCCGATT
Source organism: Nicotiana knightiana (assembly GCA_005239525.1). Classification (NCBI taxonomy): domain Eukaryota; kingdom Viridiplantae; phylum Streptophyta; class Magnoliopsida; order Solanales; family Solanaceae; genus Nicotiana; species Nicotiana knightiana. The sequence goes on from ML393204.1 coordinate 121,556, forward strand.
GAGCCCTCCGGATCCCATTCTTAATCAGTTTCTATCACATTGACCCCTCCACCCCTATGATCTTGGATAGGACTAATGCGGACATTGGGTGCAGCTTCCATCACCTGTATGACCTTTCTATACATCAGTGTTTGGATCTTGTCTTTCAAGGTGCGTCACTCATCAATAATATGTCCCTTCATGCCAGAATGATATGCACAGGTCTTGTTTGGATTGACCGATTGATATGAATTCTCCATTGCCACAGCGGGAATAAGGGTGACCTAACCAGCAACCTTTAACCATTCGTACAACTGTTCGATGGGTTCAGCAATGGCGGTGTACTGTCTGAGTGGTTTGCGGTCAAAATTAGGCTTGGGTTTTTGGTAGTTTGGACGGGTTGGAGGTGACTGATAATAGGATGTTTGGTTGTTATAGGTGTGGTAGGCGGTAGCGGGTTGAGAATATTTGGGAGGCGAAGGTTGGTATGGGGGTGGAGGTGTTTGGTATGTAAGTGGAGGGCTCTGGTATACAAATGGAGTTTTGGGTCCTTGCGCAACCATTACTGTTCCCGCATTTTTCTTCTTCGATATACCGCCTGATTGCAATGCTTTATTCATGGTCTGCAGGGCCTCAAAATTTTTCACCATCCCGCTTTTAATACCCTCTTAAATCCTTTCTCCGAGTTTGATGATATCGGAGAACTTATGGTTCTCCATAACCACTAGCCTTTCATAATACTGTGAATCCTTTTCCCTGACAAAGAACTTGTTCATCTGTTCCTCATCTAATGCTGGTCTAACCTTGGCTTCTTCTGACCTCCACCGAGTAGCATATTCGCGGAAAGTCTCAGTTGGCTTCTTCTTTAAGTTCTGGATATAGAAGACATCCGACACATTCTCCGTATTAAATCTGAACCTGTCCATGAAGTCGGACGCCATGCTCACCTAATTGGCCCACTTCTTAGGATTCTGACTTATGTACCAGGATAGGGAATCTCCGGTAAGACTTCTGATGAAGAGCTTCATTCGAATACTTTCATCCTTTCCAACCACTACGAGCTTGTCACAGTAGTTCTCAAATGTACCTTTGGGTCACCCGTTCCATCGAACATTTCGAACTTAGGAGGCTTGTAACTCTCCGGCAGTGCCACATCTGGCTAAATGCACAAATCCTCATAATTCAAACCTTCAATTCTTTTGCCTCCCTCAACACCCTGAACTCGGCTTGTGAGTTTCTTGAGCTCATGTTCCATGTTCTTAATGAGCAGGTCCTTCTCGGCAGGTACTGCTTTGCATGATATAGGATGAGTAGAGTGGGGTAAGGTTTCCACGTATATGGGGTTGTTTTGATGAAGTCCAGGAGTTCGGTATAGTAGTGATCATTGGTTGAATTTTGGGGATCGGGGATAAGCTGTGGGGTATTATGAGGAGTGTGGTAAGTGGTTTGTGAATATTGAGTCGAGAGATGCTGATATTAAGGAGGTTTGTGTATGGGTAAAGGATTTTGAGTAGGGGTTGTATATTGGTGGGGTGCGGGAGGATTCTGCGGGCGTTGATTGGGTGTGTTCTTTGGAGGTACTGGGTTTTGGGTATTTGTATGGTTGATATCCGGGACAATTAGTGTGAGGGAGATGTTTTCCAAGTTATGCACCTTCTCAAGCTCACCTCTGTATCTTGTCTGATAAGCTGATGATGCTAGTATTCGTGAACCAGCCTTGGGGAATAGGAATAATCAAAAAAAGAAAGAAAAAGAAAAGGTAACCAAGTCAGTAAGGGTTCCAAAAAGAGTATTTGTAGTATCTAACCACATAGTGCGGGAATGTAAATTCACGTCCTAATTTGGGGGCCTCGTTATGCCCGAGGTAGGCCTAGTGACAAGTTGATTTGAAGAATTTCAGGGCCAATAATTGCCTCATTTCTTTAATGTAAAAGTAGATAAATCTAAAAAGACACTAAATAAGATAAGTCGCTAATGGCACTTGGCCTTATTACATTTGAAAAAGCATTTAAATCTGATCTACTTGGTCCCAAAAGTACCTTCCCCAGGCTTGATCTTCTTGGCTCTGCCGATCAGGTTCCCCAGGTCGTGCATGCCCAACAGCAGGTATACTCTCGCTAGATGTCCTCCTTCGTTTCCCTCAGTATTCTGGCAGTCGGCGACTCTTTTCCTCATCTTCCCCTCTATTTCCTCAGACCCTGCTCCAAATATTCCATCCTTTCATTACATTTGATATCCCTTTCCCTACATTCATTGATCAGTTCCATATCAGTCTTGTGTTTTTCCAGATGCTCGGCCTCGAACTCATTAAACCTTTTGGGCAGTTTTTTGTATTTCACTTCGACTTCAACAACTTCATCTATGACCCTGTCCCCCCGACCGACTCCCGACTCAACTATCCCTGCTATGTTGTCTTCCAACCATAATAGGTAAAAGCGTACATGCCCTGCGTGGCACCTGTCTGGCTCGATGGTGTCCCTTTCTACAATAATCTTTAGGTGCCACATATGTTGAGCTTCACATTTGTACGGGATGTCGTCATTCTGAAAATCTGCCCTGTAATGACTCATTTGAGAAACTCGCGGTATGACTTGCTTTCTGCCTGCATGTCTCATAACCCTGATGGTAACATAAGGGTATATGACCCTTAACCCGATAAACACCAGGTGCGGAGCGTCCCTAGATCTGATGATGAAATCACTGGTAGGGAATCATTTGAACATCCATTGAACCTAGTCCTCAGTCAAATTTCCAAGAAACTGCACCCATTCTGTATCATTTTTCGGTTGGGCAAACCTGTCTAGGATGTAAGTCATTTTCTTAGGGTGATGGAAGGCTATATGATCATTCCACGCCCTTCGTGGAAACTCTTGATGATATTGACCCCTTTGGAGATGCTCCAATAACCAAACCTGTAGTAGCATATTACAACCCTCAAAGTGTTTGAACCCCTTATGGCAGCAGTCCAAGGCTCAGTAGATGTCAGTTATGATCATAGGGACAATGGTATATGTTTGCCCCTATATTCCCTCCATTAAGGTTTTGGCTACCATAGCCAGTCTAGTGTGACTCCTGTCTCCTTTACTTGAAAATACTATCATACCCAGGAAGCAAACAATGAACACACAAACCCTGCGGTGAATATGACCCAAGGAAGTGATAGAGAATTCATCATGGAAGATACAATAGGATTTGCTATGGCCGTATCGTTCATATAGGTAGTAAAAGGGTATGTAGGACTCATTCAGGCACTCCAAATCATCGTTCTTTTTCAAACCCATCATTTTCAGGAACCCCTAGCGGCATGGTTTTCCGGCACCAATAAACCCGGACTGTCCCAAGGTAATCCAGTGAATCACCCTATCTCCTCCAAGAAAGGAGTCATTTTTATGTTGCCAAAACGGATCACAGACCTTTTGTCCGTCCCAAAACATAATGGCTGCTTTGATTAACATATTGTTTTGTTGAATATCCAGTAAAGAAGGTAAGTTTCCGAGGACCCTTTTCACTTGGTCCTTGTCACTTGGCTAAAGGTCCTCCAACCAATCCAGCAGAAATGGTGGTATTCTTTGGACCATGTCGAACCTGGGGACTTCGTGCCTCATTTCTGCAAAATAAATAAGGTTAGACCCTGTCCCCCTCCAGATTTGGCTACTTATACATAAGTGATTAGCATATTGACACTTATTTCTCAAAAATTTAATGCACAAAGATCGTGGTTGTGTCCGTTGGTATTATGGAAATCCCGGTGGACTTCTGGACAAGGTTTGTCTTAAAGGGTTATTATGTGGACAAAATATTAACCCCGACTATGTTTTAAACATGATGCATGTACAATAGAGGTCTAAACTGGTACCCTCAAGTGGACAACTTGAGGGGGAAATGCACGGAACCGTCAACTGCACGACTGATCGACTAGTTTTACCGCAAATAAGCCTTTCCGAATTTAAAGGTTGATATATAGGAAGAGCGCAAACACTCATCAAGCGTTGCTATAGAATTGATTACGCACGAGTGGAATATGATGTTGAGTATGATTTATGCAACAGTAAATAGCATGTTGTCACGTATTAAATGATAAATGCGGTATTTAATAATTGAAATACGTTTAAGAAATAAAGCAAGGAGACAAGTCAGTTTCAGTAGTAAAGGAAATCATAAATGCTTGAAAATAGGCAACTAAATTCACATAAAGGGGAAAGGGAAATGGTGCACACGTATTAACAGAATAATACATGCTTAAATACTAATTCACAAAAGCAAGTTTGTCATGGTAAGAGCCTAAGGGAAATCCCCAGCAGAGTCGCCAAGCTGTTGCGCCCCTTTTTTTCCTCGCCGAGTCCGGGTTTCAACATTTTTGGACAACTCCCTTCCTTTTGGGACATGGTATGGGATTTGAAGAGTTGCCACCTAACATATTAAGGTGCGCTAGGACACCTAAAGCAAATAAGTCATAAACCGGTTTACATCACCAGAGATTGAGTAAAGGCTCGAAATTACCTTGAGGGTAAGGTGTTATTCACCCCTCGAGGTCCACAACGGTGGGTCCCGTCCAAACTCAATTTAAATTACTTAATCTTTAAAGGAAAATAAAATAATTTAAAAACAAATAGAGATTACTTTAAAATGGAAATTAAAGGGGTTCTGGGTTTATTAGCCTGTAGGATCACTTATATGCAATACGCGGTAACCTTCCTCAAATAGAGGTGTTACGCGTAGCATTAGCGCACATGTCATCATCTCCTTTACTAGCCAGTTACCCTCCCCTTTTCAATTATTACTATGCGTTCTAATAGCATCTGGTACGTATCCTATACGTGCACTACTCGTCCCTTACCTAAGGACCTGGAGGTGTTTAAGACCTCTACTTAAAGTGGTTCTAGACTCACCTATGTTGCTTAAAAGGGGAAAATCTCAACGACAAACAAAAAAATCAAGCAAGACTGTCACATAAGGAGAAATTAAGGGGGGCTCATGTTTACCTCCACAAATAGACAAAAAAATGCACACTATTCAGACAAACGGCTTTTAATGATTTAGGATCCTATAGGCAGGATATCTAAATTAGCATAAACAAAATATATAGCAGTTTTATTAAAGCGAGGCAGTGAGTACCTATCAGTTTGCCTAGTGATTTTCTTTATCACTTACTGAATCTGGACACGTTTTCAAGCAGTCAAACAAGCACATTTTTAAAGCTCAGGATTTGATTATCCTACAGGCTTGCCTAAGTGATAACCGGGCAGAATCCTATCGACATGGTATCTAAACTGTAAAGGAGTGATTGATTTTAAAAGGCAAATTTCATCTTTTTAGATCCTATAGGCATGCTTTCTATGTGTTGAAACTGATTACAAGCATTATTTCTTATAGACATGATATCTAGACACAGAAACTGATTTTTACACTTATTTCATATGGGCATGATGTCTAAGTATCAAGACTGATTTTTTATATGTGTTTCTTATAGGCATGATCTCTAAGTGCTGAAACGGTTTTTACACTTATTTCCTACGGGCATGATATCTAAGTGAGCGAAGATGTTAACAAAATAATAGACAAGTTGGATAATTCCCAAATAAGATCATACATGCATGGTTTCTAATGCACATTGAGACTTGAGAACATGCATAAACATGGATTTTGATACAGAATTTATAAACGTCCGGTAACAGGATTTCTAGGATACAGCTGTGAAATTCAGGACTAAAAATAATGAGATAAGTCCAATAGGCATGGTCTCTAATGCATATAAATAATCACAACAATTCTATAGGCATGATTTCTACCCGAACCCAATCAAAAATATATAAAAATCCCTCCCAGCTGTCACGACCCCAATCCAAAACCGACCGTGATGGCGTCTATCGTGGAACTAGGCTAGCCAATAATAACATATTTACAGTTTCTTTCAAATCCCAACCAATTTCAAGCATTTCATAAAGTATACAGAATTTACTAAATACATTAAGCAAATAAACAGTTCAACCAACCCCAAAACCCGGAGCCAACATGTCATGAGCATCTAAGAGAAATACGCCAAAAAAGTATACTATTATAATACAAAACCTCCAAATAAATAGATAGATACAACAAAGAATGGAAAACAGAGATGCTGCGGATGCTGAACAGCTACCTCTATATCCTGCACTCTGGCTCTGCACCGAATAGGTAGCTAATGCTCGATAAACTGGGAGGCACGTCTTGAAATTCGGCCAAACCTGAGCCCCAGGCCCACGTCTCGGAATTCGATAAAATTTATATCACTAGAAACCTCATCCTTCAACAAATCTACACATATCAAAAACACCACAATCAGACCACAATTTCCTGCCCAAATCTCCAAAAGAATTTTCCAAATCCTCCTCCCATTTTTCCAATTTTTTTCTACTTTAATCCTTCAAATTACAAGCCTAATCCGAACAAAATACCATAGAAACGACTTTAACAATCCGGGAAGTTACCTCCACTGAAGACCCTCGAATTCTCTCTTCAAATTGCCCTAAAATAAGCTCCAACTGCATGCAACAAAGGTAGAATGACTAAAATTTCACGTAGGCTTTCTTTTATACTGTTCTGCCCAGCTAATCCGCACCTGTGGACCTTTCATCGCACCTGCGGACCCGCACATGCGGTCCCAGGTGTGCACCTGCGAAATCCCACTAACGGACAAATTCTCACACCTGCAATCCCTTCTCCGTACCTGCGGCTTCGCAGGTGCAGCCAATTCATCGCACCTGCGGACTACTCTTTCCTAGCCTCCCTTCGCACCTGCGCATAGACATTCGCACCTGCATATAGACCTTCGCAACTACGGCGTCGCACCTGTGGCTACCCTTACGCAGGTGCGGCCAGCACCAAAAACTTAAACCAGCAGCCATTTGCTGCAAATTCCTAAGTTCAAAACTCCGCCAACCATCCAAAATCAATCCCGAGCCCCTCGGGGCCCCAACCAAACATACCAACACACCCCATAGAATTATTCAAACTTAGTCGAGGCTTTGAAACACCAAAAACAACATGAAAACACCAAAATTACATCAATTTCGCCAACGACGCCGAAACCAACCAAAACACCTCCGATTGACATGAAATTTTTCACACATATCCAAAATGACATTACGGACCTGTTCCAACTTCCGGAAACCCATTCCGACCCCAATAGCCTATTTTCGACTGCCGACCGGCAATCGCCAAAAACTAACTTTCGGCAATTCAAGCCTAATTCTACACCAGACATCCGTTCCGAACACACTCCTAAGTCCCAAATCACCTAACAAAGCTATCCGAGACATAAAATCCGCATTCCGGGGTCGTTCACCAATAAGTCAACTCTCAGTTGACTTTTTCAACTATTAGGCTACCTTGAGAGACTAAATGCCTCAATTCTCACCATGATCACTCCGAAACCAAACCAACTGACCCAACACAACATAAACTGGCTAAGAAATACATGATAAAGCAGAAATGGGGGAAACGGGGTAAATCTCACGGAACGACCAGCCGGGTGTTAGATCATCCCCCTCTTAAACAAACGTTCGTACTCGAACGGGTCTAGAAACATACCTGGAGTCTCGAATAAGTGAGAATATCTGTCCCACATCTCTCGATCGGTATCCCAGGTGGCATCCTCCACCAGCTGCCCTCTCTACTGAACCTTCACTGAAGCTATATCCTTAGACCTCGGCTTTCTGACCTGTCGACCCAAAATAGCCACTAGCTCTAGCTCATATGACATATCACCCTCGAGCTGAACCGTGCTGAAGTCCAAAACATGAGACGGGTTACCAACATACTTTCGGAGCATCGCAACATGGAACACCGGATGAATACTCGATAAACTGGGAGGCATACCAAGCCTATAAGCCACCTCCCCAACCCTCTGAAGCACCTCAAATGGCCCAATGAACCTGGGACTCAGCTTTCCCCTCTTCTGGAATCTCATAACACCCTTCATGGGCGACACCTTCAGCAACACCTTATCCCCAACCATGAAAGACACATCTCGGACCTTCCGGTCCGCATAACTCTTCTGCCTAGACTGCGCCATGCGAAGCCGCTTCTGAATCAACTTCACCTTACCCAACGCATCCTGAACCAAGTCTGTGCCCAATAGCCTAGCCTTGTCCGGCTCAAACCAACCAACCGGAGATCTGCACCTCTTACCATATAAAGCCTCATACAGATCCATCTAGATACTCGATTGATAGCTGTTATTATATGCAAATTTCGCTAGTGGCAGAAACTGGTCCCATGAACCACCAAAGTTAATCACACAAGCACGCAACATATACTCCAAAATCTGAACGTTACGCTCCGACTGCCCGTCGGTCTGAGGATGAAATGTTGTGCTCAACTCGACCTGAGTACCCAACTCTCTCTTTACGGCTCTCCAAACTAAGATGTGAACTGAGTACCTCTATCGGAAATGATAGAAACTGGAACCCCATGCAATCGGAAAATTTCCCTGATATAAATCTCAGCTAACCGCTCCGAAGAATAATTAGTACCAACATGAATGAAGTGCGCGGACTTGGTCATCCGATCCAAAATAAACCATATAGCATCAAACCTCCTCGAAGTCCATGGGAGTCCAAGTACGAAGTCCATGGTGATCCGCTCCCACTTCCACTCCGGAATATCAAATGTCTGAAGCAATCCACCTAGTTTTTGGTGCTCATACTTGACCTGCTGACAGTTGAGACACCGAGCCATAAACTCAATAATATCTTTCTTCATCCGCCTTCACCAATAATTCTGTCTTAAATCCTGATACATCTTTCCGGCACCCGGATGGATGGAATACCGCGAACTATGGGCCTCAGCTAGAATCAAATCTCGAAGCCCATCTACATTGGTCACGCAAATCCGGCTTACATCCTCATGACCCCATCATCACCAATAACCACATCCCTGGCATCACAGCGACAGAACCTGTCCTGAAGAACAAGCAAATGCGGATCATCATATAGGCGTGCTCTAATCTGATTGTAAAGAGAAGACCTGGAGGCTACACAAGCCAATACTCGCGGGGGCTCTGATAGATCCAATCTCACCAATTGACCCGCTAAGGCCTGAAAATCAAGGGTTAATGGCAGCTCTGCTACTGGAAGGTAGGCTAGACTCCTCAAACTCTCTGCTCTGCGATTCAAGGCAGCGGCCACTACAATGGCCTTCCCCGGATGATATAAGATAGTGAGGTCATAATCCTTTAGAAGCTCCAACCACCTCCTCTGACAAAAATTCACATCTTTCTGCTTAAGCAGATGCTGCAAACTATGGTGATTAGTGAAAATCTCACAATGCACTCCATACAAATAGTGACGCCAAATCTTCAAGGCGTGAACAACGTCTGCTAGCTCAAGATCATGCACTGGATAATTCCTCTCATTCTCCTTCAACTGCCTAGACGTGTAGGCAATCACCCTACCGTCCTGCATCAGAACCGCTCCAAGGCCAACTTTTGAGGCATCACAGTAAACTATATAAGAACCTGAACCCGTATGGAAAATCAATACCGGCGCTGTAGTCAAAGCTGACTTGAGCTTCTGGAAGCTCTCCTCACACTCCTCAATCCACCTGAACTGAGCACCCTACTGGGTCAGTCTGGTCATAAGTTTTGCAATAGATGAAAATTCCTCTACGAAACGGCGGTAGTACCCTGCCAAACCAAGAAAACTACAAATCTCAGAAGCTGATGACGGTCTATGCCAACTCTACACCGCCTCTACCTTCCTAGGAACAACCTGAATACCCTCATTGGACACCACGTGCCCCAAGAATGCTACTGAATCAAGCCAGAATTCACACTTCGAAAATTTTGCATACAATCTCTTCTCTCTGAAGGTCTGAAGCACAACTCTCAAATGCCGCTCATGATCCTCCCGAGATCGGGAATACACCAAGATATCATCAATAAACACGATAACGAAAGAATCCAGATAAGGCCGAAATACACTGTGCATCAAGTGCATAAAGGCTGCTGGGGCATTGGTCAACCCAAATGACATAACCATGAACTAATAATGACCATATCTAGTCCTGAAAGCAGTCTTCGGGATGTGTGGCCCCCAAATCATCAACTAACGATAACCGAAATGCAAGTCAATCTTGGAAAATACCCTGGCACCCTGCAACTGATCAAACAAGTCATCTATACGAGGCAAGGGATATCGGTTCTTCACCATAACTCTGTTCAGCTACCGATTATCAATACACACACGCATGGACCCATCATTCTTCATCACGAACAACTCCGGTGCACCCCAAGGTGACACGCTAGGCTGAATGAACCCCTTATCTAGGAGTTCCTGAAGCAGCTCCTTTAACTTCTTTAGCTCCGCTGGTGCCATACGATAAGGTGGAATAGAAATAGTCTGTGTACCTGACACCAAGTCAATACCAAAATCAATGTCCCTGTCAGGTGGCATGCCTGGCAGGTCTGCAGGAAACACGTCCGGAAAGTCACGGACCACAGGAACAGAATCAATAGCGGGATTCTCACCACTGACATCCCTCACAAAGGCCAGATAAGATAAACACACTTTCTCGACCATGCGTTGAGCCTTCAGGTAGGAAAATCACCCTGCTAGGCATATACTCAGAAGAACCTCTCCACTCAACCCTCGAACATCCTGGCATAGCTAAGGTCACGGTCTTAGCGTGACAATCAAGAACAACATGACATAGAGTTAACCAATCCATGCCCAATATCGCATCAAAATCGACCATGCTGAGTAACAGTAGGTCCACTTGGGTGTCGAGACCCCCAATAGATATCATGCATGACCGATACACACGGTCCACAACAACAGTATCGCCCACCGGAGTCATCACATGAACAAATATGAGTAGAGACTCACGGGGCATATCCAAAAAATGGGGAAAATATGAAGAAACATAGGAATATGTAGAACCAGTGTCAAATAAAGCCAAAGGATCTTGCAATAGACTGAGACAATACCTGCGATCACGGCATCTGAGGCCATAGCATCTGGCCTGGCTGGAAATGCATACATGCGGGCCTGACCTCCCCCTACTCGACCTCGCCCTCTAGGGCGACCTAAGGCTGACTGACTACCACCTTGGCTGCCTGGGCGGGTGGTGAATTAACTGGAGCTGAAGTCGAGGGCTGGCTCCTCTGCGGAGAAGAACCACCGGGACGATGGTGACACTGCCTCCACATGTTCCTGAACTCTCCACACTCAAAACAACTCCCTGGAGCTGGAGGCAGAGACTGATAGAAACCCCTGGCACCAGAACGGCCACTGGAATACTCATGCATAGGAGAACTCTGAACTGGTGGTGCTCGAGCTGCACTCTGAGCTACGAGGGCACCAAATGAAGTACGGCCTGGCTGAGAACCACGGGGACCATGCCCCGATGATGCACCACTATACGCTGGGCGGACTGACTGAGGAGACCTGAATGAATGACCCATACCATGCTGAAACTTCCCTCTAAAAGGAGCACCACGAGAACTGCCCGATCCACGAGGCCGCTTCGCCTCCCTCTCCTCCCGCTCCTGGTGGCGAACCAACTCAATAGCTCGAGCTATGTCAACAACCTACTCGAATGAAGCATATGATACTCTCTCCCGAGTCATAAATAGCCGGAGCTGATAAGTAACACCATCTACAAACTTCCTCACCCTCTCCCTATCAGTAGGGACAATCTCAGAAGCATGCCTAGCCAACTCGAAAAACCTCTTCTCGTACTAAGTAACTGACAACTCTCCCTAGTGCAGCTGCTCAAACTGCCTGTGCTGCTCCTCTCTGTGGGACTAAGGAACATGTTTCTCCAAAAAGATCGTGGAGAACTGCTGCCAGGTGAGAGGTGCTGAACCAACTGGCCTACGCCTCTCGAATGACTCCCACCAAGTAAAAGCAGCACCCGCAAACTGAAATGTAGAAAATGAGACCCCACTGGTCTCCAAAATACCCGCAGTACGTAGTATCCTCTGGCACTTATCTAGAAACCCTTGGGCATCCTTGCCATCTATACCACTGAAAGTCGGAGGCTGAAGTCTGTTGAACCTCTCCAACCTACGCTTCTTGTCCTTAGGCATAGCAGGGACCACATAATCCTAAACCGGAGCAACCGGCTGAGCTGGGGCTGCTCCCGATGCCTGAATACCCCGTACAGCCTTCTCAGATGTCCGGTCAGCTGGAGTCTGATTGCCTCCCCCGGCTTGAGCTGTGGTGGCAGTAGAAGACATAGCGACTGCCTGAGCCAAACTGGTGCACACTGTCAATATCTGAGACAGGGTTTCTTGAAGACCCGGAATAATAATAGGCACTGCCAGTGCCTAAGCCTGTCCCGCTGGAGCATCATCGGCGGGTACCTGATCCTAACGATAGGGCGATCCTGTGGTACTGTCCTAGCTGCTGCGGGGGCTGGCCCCTACCTTTACCACATCCTCGACCTCTCACTGATCTAGCTGGTGTCTATTCACCCTGATCGTATTGCGTGTCCTCACCATCTGTGAGAGAATGAAACAACATAAGTTTATATTTCAAGAATCAATAGATTAGCACGAAAGAGTTCAATAAAGATAGAGATATTTCCTAAGAGTTATGAAGCCTCTCAAAGATAAGTACAGGCGTCTCTGTACCGATCCGCAAACTCTACTAAACATGCTCATGACCGTTGAGTCCTATGTAACCTAGGCTCTGATACCAAACTGTCACGACGCCAATCCTAAACCGGTCGTGATGGTGCCTATCGTGGAACTAGGATAGCCAATAATCACATATTTACTGTTTCTTTCAAAATCCCAACCAATTTCAAGCATTTAATTTATGGAATTTACTAAATACATTAGACCAATAAACTGCTCAACCAACCCCAAAACCTAGAGCCAACATGTCATGAGTATCTAAGAGAAATATGCCAAAAAGTTATACTATTATAATACGACACCTCCGAATAAATAGCTAGATACAACAAAGAAGGAAAAACAGAGATGTTGCGGACGCTGAACAACTACCTCTATATCCCGCACTCCGGCTCCGCACGGAATGGGTAGCTGATGCTCGATAGCTGCACCTAAATCTGCACACAGGGGTGCAGGGAGTAATGTGAGTATGCCAACTCCGTAGTAATGAAAATAATTCAACTCTAAGAGGCAAGAAAACACATAAAAATCAGTACCATCAATTCACAATATGCACAACCTGTCTTTCCAACAGTATATACATGGATATATGAAATCATCATGCCTTAAAACCAACTTAAGAAAAATCCTTTGAAAAATGTATATTTTCAACAATTTCAAACCGGAAGATTTAGTATGAAAATGAAATAAATCATAAGTAGCCCCTCGGGCAAAAAATTGAATCATAAATCGCCCCTCAGGCAGAAAATCACTCAGCACCTCACAGCCACTCAGTATCAGCCCCTCGGTCAACCTCACGGACACTCATGCCTCTCAATCACTCATCACTCGGCACTCAGCACTCAACACTCAGTAGGTACCTGCGCTCACTAGGGGTGTGTACAGACTCCGGAGGGGATCTTTCAGCCCAAGCGCTAATATCAAGCCACCTCGTGGCGTATCATATCCTCACAATCAGGCCCTAGGCCTCACTCAGTCAGAACCTCTCAAAATCCCCTCTGGAGTATCAGTAACACGGGGTACTCGACCCAAAAAATCATTTTTAAATCTCAAAGTAGTGTAAATCAGGCTGAGTTTCCAAAACAGTAAGCACAATGTGACTGAGTGAAATCATCAATAAACAGTGAGGAAAATAGCAGTAAAAAGCCCCTAAGGGGTCTAAACAAGTCGGCACGAGGTTCCAAACATGGCTTATAGCCCAAATATTGCAATAATCTTTAGAACAAAATTTAACATACGATTTAGAGTAAAATACGCAACTCAATAGTTGCCACGGAGAGGACCAAGTCAAATCCAACAAATCAGTGCGCGCCACATACTCGCCATCCGACATATTCCCCATTCTAAAACCAGTGAGAAATATGAAGTCCGGAGTTTCATACCTTTAGGAGAAGATTTATAACTATTACTTACCTCTACAGGGCCACAATACTAGTCCGCTATGCTCTTGCCCCTCAAATTGGCTCCTGATTGCTCCGAATCTAACCAAAACTAGTTTAAAATCATTAATATATACTAAAGGAACACAACCCAATCGAAAACTATCAATTTATACAAAAATCTCAAAATTCGGCCAAACCCGAGCCCCGGGCCACATCTCGGAATTTGATAAAATTTACATCACTAGAAACCTCGTCCTCCCACGATTCTACTTATACCAAAAGCACCACAATCGGACCACAATTGCCTGCCCAAATCGCCAAAAGAATTTTCCAAATCCTCCTCCCATTTTTCCAAACCTTTTCTACTTTAATCCTTCAAATTACAAGTCTAATCCGAACAAAATAGCATAGAAACGACTTTAATAATCTGCGAACTTACCTCCACTGAAGACCCTCGAATTCTCTCTTCAAATTGCCCTCAAATAAGCTCCAACCGCATGCAATAATGGTACAATGATTAAAATTTCACGGAGGCTTTATTTTATACCGTTCTGCCTAGCTAATCCGCACCTGCGGACCTTTCATCGTACCTGCAGTCCCAGGTACGCACCTGCGAAATCCCACTAACGGACAAATTCTCGCACCTGCAATCCCTTCTCCGCACCTGCGGCTTCGCAGGTGCGGCCAACTCTTCACACCTGTGGACTCCTCCTGCCTAGCCTACCTTCGCACCTGCACGTGGACCTTCGCAACTGCGGCTACCCATCCGCAAGTGTGGCCAACACCAGATACTTACACCAGTAGCCATTTGCTGCAAATTCATAAGTTCAAAACTCCGCCAACCATCCGAAATTAATCCCGAGCCTCTCGGGGCCCCAACCAAACATACCAACACACCCCATAGCATTATTCAAACTTAGTCGAGCCTTTGAAACACAAAAAATGACATGAAAACACCAAAATTACATTAAATTCAAACCTATGAACTTTGAAACTTCTAAATTTCGCCAAGAACGCCGAAACCAACCAAAACACCTATGATTGACATGAAATTTTCCACACATATCCAAAATGACATTACGGACCTGTTCAAACTTCCGGAAACCCATTGCGACCCGGATAGCTTATTTTTCACTGCCGACCGGAAATCACTAAAAACTAACTGTCGCCAATTCAAGCCTAATTCTACATCGGATATCAAAACTCCATTCCGAACACACTCCTATGTCCCAAATCACATAACGAAGCTATCCGAGCCATAAAATACGCATTCCGAGGTCGTTCACCAATAAGTCAACTTTTTCAATTGACTGGCAATGCTTACACCAGAACCCTTTCAAAGAAACATTTTTTTGTAAGCAAGTTTGGAAGGGCAGCCCCAAAGTGTCAGAGTTCGGAGGAGTGTCATAGACTCCTAGGCAGTGCTCACACTGGGGGGGATGGGGTAGGACCCTAGATATCTAAGAGTAGTGATTGAAAATAGTACATAAGAGTAGGAGATAATTGTAGGAAAACTGTTTCATTTAGAAGTGCATAGAAACAAGTTACAAGATAACAAACAACATAGAATTAGATTAGGTGTCAATAGTCACAACAAGAGTAAGAACACTGAATACAGGCAGAACAGGGTGACAATTAAGTCAAACGAGGTTTCACATTACTAGAATTCACTTAGTTCATTAACTATTACGAGGTGGAATCATGCACCAAGAAAGGTGTAAAGACCCGTAAATTTTCTTGATTAAACAATGTCTGGGTAGGTCCCCATATTTTTATATCAGTAGTAAATCTTAAAACGGACCCTTTTGGAGTAAAAAGTACCCCAGAACTTAAAAGATAAAAATTTCCAGAATTGCGCGTGTCTGCGGTCCACTATGCGATCAAAGATTAGTTATGCGGACCGCATAGTGAACGGATCCCAGGATAGTTGCTGTCCATTTTGAGGACAGCTATGCGGCCCATAATGCGATCACATTTCACGAATGCGGGTCGCATAGTTGTCACATTCTTGCACCTCTATTTTTGCGGATGGATTTAGGCGACGCACTATGCGATCGCATAACAGGTATGCGGACCGCATATTGGTGGCATACCTGGGCAGTATGCTTTCCTTTTTTGGCCCATCTAAAGGTCATTTATGCGACAAGTATGCGGACTGCATAATAGGAATGCGATCGCATTCCTGACCGCATACCTGCTTCAGGGCTTCTAATTTCTAATTTTAAAACCCGACCACCAGCTTAATAAAACACACCTCCCCTTCATTTTTATCAACTATCTGATCAAAATAGAGAGAAGTGAGAGTGAGTTATAGAGAGAGAAGTCCTCATCTTCCCCAAATTGGTCCTCCATATCTAGTCAGGCCTGGAATTAATCGAGTAGTAGTCATGTTCTTCAACATAACAGGTAAGTCTTCACCCCATTTCCCCAAATTCTGATATTTTAGTTAGAATAGAACACACATAGGTTGGTTCTTGAAGAGGAAAGTTAAGACCTTGCATGCATATGAATAATCTTCTATAATCTAGCAGAGGGAAGTAGGCTAGGGCAACCTTTCACTAAAAAGGGGGCTAGTTAATCTAAAGGACCACATAGTATTTGATAAAATGCCCCAAATGATTTCAAGGTTCCTAACTCTAAGTTTGAATATGTCACATTGTAAATTAGATTGAAAGCGATAGAAGGTCCGGTGATTTGGGATAGAAATTAAAGGGAAATTCCAACTCGAGGTATGTATGGCTAACCCTAATCCTCATAGGATAAGCCCGTTGTGGTCATTTTCCGGGTATGACTCTCTTATTGACCTTCTGTGGGAATATGTGCTCTAGGTGCTTAATTGAGGAATTATTGTTTCCATGTTGCTATATGCTATCACCATGATGTCTTGCTAGTGGAATGTACACATGTTAACCATCATGTTCTTTCTTATTGTGTCTGTCCTCCTATTATATGATGGGTGTGGAAAATGTAAAAGGGTTGATTGTCATGGAATATGAGTAAAGATATAATACTGATGTGAAATGTGAAACATGAGGTTGAGCTGTTATGAAACATGAAACAATGGATTGGGAAATTGTGAACTATGGATTAATGGATCAGATGGTTATGGAATATGGATTTAAGGATGAATTATCGTGAAAAATTAATTAAAGGACTCTAATGATATGAAAGATGAAATTAAGAGAAATATGTAGTGGGGGAACAAAAAGGTTAAAAATGATGTAAGTGACCTAAAACATCCATAATTGTACCAGGAGAATGTCCTCGGGGTGAGAAGGACTATCCGGTTTGGCTGGTATCAGACTCCATGTCGTACACATGGATGACTTGATATTATGATATGATTATGATTTGATGATGATTATTCTCCTCATTGTTTTCAGTTGAGATGGCCTAGCCGATCGGTCAAAGATCGGACTACGTGTGTTGTGCACAAGCCACGGTGTTAGCCTAGCCGATTCGGGTAGAGATCGGACTCCCTGAGAACAAGCCACAGTGGTTATATGTGATGTGATTGAAATTCGGACCTCACCTAGGATGGCTTAGCCGATCAGGTAGAGATCAGACTCCGTGTGACAACGACACAGTGGATTAGTAATAATAATAAGAAGATGAAACTTAAAAGTACATTAACCAAAAGGTGGAAAAACGGGATGTGGGATGTGGTAATTCCTGTTATGATTTCTCATGTTTCAATGTACTGTTGTATGATGCCTCTGTTCATGTTTAACTGATATTGTTTATCCTATCTGGAGTAGGTTTGTTTGTACATACAAGTACAATTCAATGGTACTAACGTCCTTTTTGCCGGGGGCGCTACATCGCTTATATAGATGTAGGTGGTTCTATAAAAGGTAGCTCGGATCGCTGATAGTGGTGCCTTCCCTTTATCTCTTCAGCAGTCTTAGTGAGCCCCACTTCCACTCGGGTCCATGTGTAGTACATGTTGTCTTATTTTTTATATGTCATTTCTTTTAAGGTATAGCCAGGGCCTTGTCGTCGGCAGGTCTATTTATTCTTCTCCGTACTCTTAGAGGCTCCATGGAAATTATGTGGGTTGTATATATGTATTTTGGGTAGTTTTCGTACTCGTTAGTAATCACGATCGCATATCGGGAATGTTGTATTCTAGAATGTATGTTTTGGGAAGATTAAATGTCGAAAATGTTAAAAGAAGAAAGTGATTTATGTTGTAAATGCATGCTTTGATTCTATTGTGTTGTTTCACTTATAAAATGTACATTTTGAACACGGGGAAATGCGTTGGGTGGGAAAGGCAATCCAGGTCCACTTGACCGGGCTCATCCAGTTAGGCGCCAGTCTCGTCCCTCGATTTTGGGGCATGACGAACTTGGTATCAGAGCCTAAGGTTTTAAAAGTGTCATGGGATGTCTCGGAGCCGTGTCTAGTAGAGCCCTTCTTGTCGGTGTGTTGTTGACAACATCCATAATTAGGGGGCTACATTGGACATTTTGTAAAATACCCTTTTATTGCTATTACGTATCGTGCGATGTGGTGAAAGGTGAGGTTGTCTATCTCTAACCCGTGCATTGTTTCAACTTTAAGTAAATGGCACCCAAGAAGAGAGCTCGACTAGGCCTAGAGGCCAATTTCACCTCGGGAGTGGTCGTAAATTCCCCATCTGGTGGTGCGGGTGCAAATGATCGCCCGACGATAAACCAACCTGACTCCTCCACTCCAGGCCAGACTATTCCTATTCCTTCTCCAGCGGAGGGTGCTGATATTCCTGACCCACCTCCAGCTCCAGCTTCCGGTCCCGGTATTTCGGATGGGGACCTCAGGGGAGCTATCCAGATGTTGACCCAGTTAGTGGCCTCCCAGGCCCAAAGATCAAATGCTGCCCCTACATCCTCTAGTGACCCAGGGGATTCTTCATGTTCCAGAGTCAACTAGTTTCTACGATTAGCCCCTCTAGAGTTCACAGGCACCGACCCAGAAGCTGATCCTCAGGAGTTCATTTATGAGATGTACAAAACCCTCTGAGTTATTAGGGCTACTGAGACAAAGTGGGTTGAGTTGGCTTCCAATCGTCTCAAGGGAGCGGCATATTCGTGGTTCAAACTATTGGAGAGTTCTCGTGGAGAGGGGAACCCTACGCCGAGGTGGGACGAGTTTGTAGATGCCTTCATGGACCATTTCTTGCCCGCCGAGACTATGGAAGCCCGTGCTACGGAGTTTGAGGTCCTCAAGCAGGGCAACAAGTGTGTGTGGGAGCATCATATGGAGTTCGTGCGCTTGTCCAAATATGTTGTTCATATGGTGTCTACTATAGAGGATAAAGTTCGTCGGTTCGTGCAGGGCCTTGGTCCCTTGGTTATTAATGAAGCTGCTACAGCTTCTCTGCATTCAGATATGAACTATGGGAAGATTGTTGGATTTGACCAGGCTACGGAGGCTCAAAAATTGAAGATAAGAATGGAGAGAGAGTAGTAGTAGACCCCGGTCGGCAGGCAGCAATGGGGGTTCTTTTGGAGGAGGGAGACAAGTTCCTGAGAGAGGGTCGTCAAGACCATCCTAGTCTTGTACTCCATCATCAGCTAGTGCACCGCCACCAGGGCGTCACCATCATCATCAGCAGGGAGGTCGTTTTGGGGCCAGTTCTGGCAGCAGGGTTTCCATCAGCCAGGCCGTTCAGGTGGGAGGTTCCAGCTGTAATAGCGGGGCCCATGCCCTAAGTGCTAGAGGTTTCATACTGGGCCCTGTTATCTGGATCAGCCAGTATGTTATGGTTGTGGGGTGAGGGGTCATATTCATAGAGACTGCCCTTCATTCAGTCAGGTGCAGGATGGGGTGCCGCCCAGCCATCTAGTTCTTCAGCTGCTACATCTTCAGCACGCCCACCAGCCCGAGGCTCTTTAGCACCAGTAGGGCGTGGTGCAGCCAAGGGTGGTGCCCTAGTTTGGGGAGGACCCAGTCGGTTCTATGCTTTGAGTGGTCGTCAGAGTGCGGAGGCTTCTCCATATGTCATCATAGGTATTCTGACTGTTCAGTCCCATGATGTTTATGCTCTTATTGATCCCGGGTCTTCCTTATCATATGTCACCCCTTTTGTTGCTTCGAGTTTTGGGGTAGAACCTGAACAGCTCCGTGAGTCGTTCTCTATGTTGACTCCGGTTGGTGAATCTATTACAGCCGCGCGAGTATATAGGAATTGTGTTGTCACAGTGCGTGGTCGAGATACCACAACCGATCTTGTTGAGTTTGGAATGGTAGATTTTTATGTGATTATGGGGATGGATTGGCTCTACTCGTGCTTTGCTAAACTCGATTTCGGAACTAGAATTATGAGGCTCGAGTTTCCTAATGAACCACTTATCGAGTGGGAGGGGAATAATATTGTGCCAAGAGGTAGGTTTATTTCCTACCTTAAGGCCTCAAAGATGATCATAAAAGGGTGCTTTTACCATTTGGTCTGGGTTGCGGACACCACTTCAGAGGTTCCTACTCCCGAGTCCGTGCCTGTCATGAATGAGTTTCTTGAGGTCTTTCCGGATGAACTTCCTGGGATTCCACCAGATAGAGAGATTGATTTCAGGATTGATGTATTGCCAGATATGCAACCAATATCTATTCCACCCTACAGGATGGCGCCGACAGACTTGAGGGAGTTAAAGGAGCAATTGAGGGATCTTCTAGAAAAGGGTTTCATTAGGCCTAGTGTGTCTTCTTGGGGCGCACCGGTTCTTTTGTCAGAAATAAAGATGGATCGCTTTGGATGTGTATTGATTGTCGGTAGCTCAACAAGGTCAGCATAAAAAACAAGTACACATTGCCTCGGATAGATGATTTGTTCGACCAATTGCAAGGTGCTAGGTTCTTCTCAAAGATTGATTTATGGTCTGGGTATCATCAATTAAAGATCAGGGAGCAGGATGTTCCTAAGACCGCCTTCAGGACTCGTTATGGGCACTTCGAATTATTGGTAATGTCTTTTGGGCTAACCAATGCCCCATCAGCTTTTATGGATCTTATGAATCGGGTTTTCAAACCGTTTCTTGACTCCTTTATAATTGTCTTCATTGACGATATCCATGTTTATTCGCGAAGTCAGGAAGATCATGCTAATCACCTCAGGGCAGTTCTACCGACTCTTGATCAGCACCAGTTGTATGCAATGTTTTAAAAATGTGTGTTTTGGCTAGAACCAGTCACCTTTTTGGGTCATGTTGTTTCCAGGGAAGGGATTCGGGTTGCTCCCCAAAAGATTGCAGCGGTAAAGGATTGGCCTAGACCAACGACCCCGACAGATATTCGCAGTTTCTTGGGTTTGGTTGGATATTATCAGAGGTTCGTGGAGGGATTCTCTACCCTCGCCTCCCCATTGACTAAGATGACGCATAAAGCTGTTAAGTTCTAGTGGTCCGATGCTTGTGAAAAGAGTTTTCAATAATTTAAATCAAGATTGACTTCAGCGCTAGTGTTGACCTTGACAGAAGGTTCACAAGGATTTGTGGTGTATTGTGATGCTTCAAGGGTTGGTTTGTGGGTGTGTATTGATGCAATGTGGTAAGGTAATATCATATGCTTCTAGATAGCTTAAGAATCATAAGAAAAATTACCCGACGCATGATTTGGAGCTCGCGGCGGTTGTGTTTGCATTGAAGATCTGGCGGCATTATCTTTATGGGGTCCATGTGGACGTGCTCACAGACCACAAGAGTCTTCAGTATTTATTCAAACAAAAGGATTTGAACTTAAGGTAGCGGTGGTGGTTAGAATTGCTCAAGGATTATGATATGATTATTTTGTACCATCCATGAAAGGCGAATGTGGTGGCCGACGCTCTTAGTTGGAAGTCCATGGGTAGCTTGGCTCATTTGGAAGCAGGTCAGAGGCCTTTGGCTTGGGAGGTTTATCAGTTGGCCAGTCTGGGGGTCTGTCTTTCGGCCTCAGATGAAGGGAATATTGTGGTGCGTAATGGAGCGGAGTCTACACTTGTAGCGGAATCAAGGAAAAGCAAATCAGGGATCCAATATTTGCGCAATTGAGAGAGGCGGTTCTTAATGACGAGACTACAACATTTTCACTCGGCAATGATGATGATGTTTTGCGGTGCCAAGAGAGGCTATGTGTTCCGGACATGGATGATCTTCGAGAGAGAGTAATGGCGGAGGCTTACAATTCCAGGTATTCCGTACACTCAGGTTCTACCTAAATGTATCACGATCTCAAGGACATTTATTGGTGGAATCGTATGAAGAGGGGTGTGGTGGACTTTGTGGCTAGGTGTCCGAATTGTCAGCGAGTGAAGGCCGAGCATCAGAGGCCCGGTGGGTTGGGGATGCTTATGGAAATACCAACTTGGAAATGGGAGACGATCAATATGGACTTTATGGTGGGGTTACCCCGCACTCCGCGTAAGTTCGACTCAATTTGGTGATAGTGGATCGGCTCACGAAGTCAGCGCATTTCTTGCTAGTAAAGTCCACCGATACTGCAGAACAGTATGCTCAGTTGTATATCAAAGAAATAGCAAGACTCCATGGCACTCCAGCATCTATTATTTCGGATCGAGGGACCCAGTTCACAGCTAACTTTTGGAGGAAATTCCAGCAAGGTTTGGTACGAAGGTAAATCTCAGCAAAGCATTCCACCCACAGATTGATGGACAAGCAGAGCGGACTATTCAGACGCTTGAAGACATGTTACGAGCTTGTGTACTTGTTTTTAAGGGTAGCTGGGATGATCACTTGCCGATTATAGAGTTTGCTTACAACAATAGTTTCCATGCTAGTATTCAGATGGCCCCGTTTGAGGCATTGTACGGAAGAAGGTGTAGATCTCCAATTGGATGGTTAGAGGTTGAAGAGGCGGAACTGCTAGGACCGGATCTTGTGCATCAAGCTATGGAGAAGGTTATAGTCATTTCGGAGAGGTTGAAAACTGCTCCGAGTCGTCAGAAATCTTATTCGGACGTTCGTCGTAGGGATATGGAGTTTCGAGTAGATGATTGGGTATTCTTAAAGGTATCTCACATGAAGGGAGTCATGCGGTTTGGAAAGAAGGGGAAGTTGAGCCCAAATTATGTCGGACCATATAGGATCGCCCAGAGGATAGGGCAAGTGGCGTATAGGCTGGAGTTGACCCCGAGATGTCATTAGTGCACCCGGTGTTTCATGTGTCCATGCTGAAGCAGGTAGTTAGAGATCCATCTGCCATCGTACCGGTTGAGACTGTTGAAGTTAATGAAGAAGTTCCCGTCGCTATTCTTGATAGGCTAGTTCATAGGTTGAGAAACAAGGAGATTGCTTCAGTTAAAGTATTATGGCGGAGTCAACAAGTCGAGGAAGCCACATGGGAAGCGGAATGTGAAATGAAAGAAAAATACCCTCATTTGTTTGAATAAGTCAAGTAGTGGTTTTGAAGATTGTTGTCTTTAGGTAAATGCATTTTGTGTCATGTTTTGTGCAATAGCACCCCACTTCCCTATCTTCCTTCCTCACGTGACTTCTTCAACCTTGTGCCATATTTGTGGGTATTGTGTTAGTTGAATTATGTGCAACCCATTGAAATAATTGAGTTATGCGAAATTCGTTGTGTTATCTGCACTTAATACAACTTGTGAAGTAGCAGAAATTATGTGGAACTCGTTGAAATATATTTCGGGGGCCCTCTGACAGGTGGATAGGCCTATTTGTAGAAGAAACTCTGGCAAAATTTTCAGAAAATATCAGTGTTAGTGAAAATTGGGAGGGCGGCTGATGTCTTTGTGTTTTCTTACCCAAATTGACTCCCGAGTCCTCATTCGAGGACGAATGATTTTAAGTGGGGGAGCATGTAAAGAACCGTAAATTTTCTTTACTAAACGATTCCCGGGTAGGTCCCCATATTGTTATATCAGTAGTAAATCTTAAAACGGACCCTTTTGGAGTAAAAAGTACCCCAGGGCTTAAAAGATAAAATTTTCCAGAATTGCGTGGGTTTGCGGTCCTGATCACGCTCAACTATGTCTTATAAAAGACTAAGCGGGCGTTGCAAATATAATCCGGGGTACTACGCCCAGAGTCGATCCCACAGGGAATTTATGTATCAATTAAGCCGTCAGAATACGAAACTTTTACTTAATCAGTTTTCTCAAGACTTTTGAATATCAATTGGTAATATTTTACTAATTCTACTAACAATAATAATAAACTAGCAATTAACTAATAATATAATGTAAACAATGATAAATAAGGTCTAAGGAAATGGTTTCCCCCGTTGGTGAATTCTTTCTCGGATATTTCTTATAGCTTAATTTGTCGACTCTATCAATCATGAACACTCTATCTACCATAAATCTCTCTCGAGCAATTATGATAATTTACTAGACGCACTCTCTCACGTTACGCTAGCTAGATTGCAATACAGTTCACTTTAAATTGCACCAGAGGTATCGTTATCTCTAATCCAACCTCTAAACCCTCGGTTATGACTTTCGTCTATACTCCGGGAGTGATGTTGTTCAAGAAACTACCTAAATATGCACTATCTCTCAAGTAGATACATAATAAATAGGAATAGTTAATTGAGGGCCCTTTCAATCAACTTCAACAAGAACGTAGTTGAACAAATAGAGATTAATCAACCAAAATATATTAATATCACAATAAATTCATCCCCAACGGGTTCTACCAAAACCCTAGATTAAAGAATTTAGCTAGACTTGTTCATAAAAATCAAACGCAAAATAAATTTCACAATTGAACTACAAAGTAATGAATAAAAGAAGTAGAAATCAATGTTTTGTCACTTCAATGGTTTTCTCTCTTCGAATCCTTCGTATCCCTTGCGAAACTCTTTCAAGTTGTGTTTTAAAAGTCTATTTATATGTTTAGGACAAACCCTAAGCGTGTAGGAGACTTCTATTCCAACCGGGAAACACTTAAACTCGTCAAAACTCGGAATTGACCGAAATTGGGACCCCGGGCGTTTGGGCCCAAACGCCCCCCTAAGGCCAGGGCAGGCCTGGCGTTTGGGCTCTAAGGCCCGCCTAACGCCAGGGGCTGCCTGGCTTTAGGGGCCAAACGCCCCCCTAATGCCAGGGGCTGCCTGGCTTTAGGGGCCAAACGCCCGGGTGTTTCCTCTTCGACCCTTAAGCGTATTTTTGACGTATTTGCATCCCTTTAGCTCCGTTTCCATCTCCACTTCACCTACACATGAAATAAACTCCATTAAGCACATAAAAAGTGTATTTTTATCATTAACGCACATAAAATGTAGGGCATATAACATGTTAAACCATGAATTCTAGCCTCGCATCAATNAGGTGCTTACAAGAGGTGACAAGGTTCAAATAGATGATTGATTCAAACAAAAGGGATATGGCTTGTAGTGGGGTTGCCAAAGAAACAAGATTATAGACTCAACGGGGTTAACGACGATACATAAAAATTAGGTGGGTAAAATATATATAAGTGGCTCAACAAAGAAATGCCTATATCACTTCCAAGACTGAACAAAACTTCTATTTCGCTTTGCACACACACNNNAAAATTGAGCCTAGGCGTCACAACCAAAGTACTGACTATTCTCAAGGCATTAACGCGTTTCGAGATATTGCTACTATTAAGCCCTTAACCATGTGATTCCTACTCTTAAAAATTAAAAACTACCTACACCCGGTTCAATTAAAAACCCTTGGAAAAGAACCGTGGTCCAAAGAAAAACCAAGGGGGGATGACTACACTACCTAAAACAAAAAATCTTTTTGGTATTTTCTTTAGACTTACTTCCTTCAAGAAAACCGTCTAGGAGATCCATCGTCAGGAAAAGTCCATATATTTCTAATTATTATTTTTTTCTGTTTAGTTTTGTTCTACTTTAAAAATAAAAATTTACCAGCAAGAAAAACTAAAACTACGAACAAGAATGCACACAACAAGAATAACAAATATGTACAGCACCCCACACTTAAATCATGCAATGTCCTCAGTGCATCACATATAGACAAAACAAGAAATAAAAGTAAGGTGTAAGAAACTCCCTGGTCCAATAGTGTTGACATCCTTTCCATTGTTCTCGCTTTCATGCTCCTTTGAGCACATGCTTTAATCATTTTATGCCTCCACTTTGAACTTATGAATTGAACCCCAATTTTTTATTCTGCTTTATGATCATGCTCATGGGGTGGTGGAAAAAATCTGCCTGGCCCAATAAACCCATGTAATAATCTGCGCTTCTTGGCTTTTCGACAAAATGTGTACTCCCTACTTTCTAGCAGGAAGAATTCAAGAATGTATCCATCTTGTTCTTCGTCCCTCAACTCATCTGGTGGTTCGGATAACTCTACTTGCATATCATTATCCAAACACAATGTGAACATATGGTTGGATTGTGCACCAACATCATCAACACTGATGACACTATATTCAACAAAGTATGTATCATCGAAGTCCTTGGTTAAATCTAGTATCTTTTCTACCACATCAGCATCCTCCGATTTCAGTTCTAACCTGGATGATTCTTCACTAGATGGATCGGCCAGCGGGTTGTCACTTTTCTCTAAATGTAATGAAGCAAACTCGAGAGCTTGTTTCCATTCCTCTTTTTCCTCAAGTGCTAACACCCAATCTGCTAGTTCTTCACCATTCATATCATCCAGATTCATAAAACATTCATCCAAAGGGTTCCCAACAGTCAGGAAAGCATCATCTTTTTCTGGGATCACATTCACAGCATCAATAAGAGAGCAGTTGGCGAACTCACTCGGTCGCCTCATGGACTTCTGCACGTTGAAAGTGATTTCTTCATCATTGAGCCTCATCTTAAGTTCACTAGTCTCGCAATCAATAAGAGCTCTGCCTGTGGTCAAAAATGGCCTTCCCAAGATTATGGGAATTTCCTCATCTACCTTGCAGTCTAATATCACAAAATCAGCAGGAAATACAAACTTCCCCACTTGCACCAAGACATCATCCAGAATACCCGACGGTCTTTTCACCGTCCTATCAGCAAGTTGCAGCAGCATGGATGTGGGCCTGGCTCTACCAATCCCCAGTCTTTTATATTTGTCCAGCGGCATCAGATTAATGTTGGCCCCCAAGTCACGTAGAGCTTTGGTGAAAGTTAAGTTGCCAATTGTACAAGGGATTGTAAAACTCCCTGGGTCAGACAACTTTTCAGTAATAGGATGTGTCACCACCGCACTACAAGTCTGAGTAAGGGTGACAGCAGCTAAATCTTGGAAGTCAACTTTTCTGGACATCAATTCCTTCATCATTTTATCATACCCAGGCATTTCTTTCAATGCATCAATCAATGGAATATTTACCTGTATCTGCTTTAGCATGTCCAAGAACTTTTTGTACTGTTCATCCTTTTGGTATTTAGCCAGCCTCTGAGGGAATGGAGCTGGCAATCTCTTTTTACCACTGATTTGGGACTTTTCTTTCTCAGCCACCACCTCAACTACCGGCTTCTGAGTCATCTCTACTTATTTTTCAGTCTCATTATGTGCACTAGGTTCTTCTTCACTAGGTTGCACTGTTGCCTTGGTCAAGTTTATTGAATCATCAAGTTCAATCGGCATGGGTACCAGTGTCTCAGCCTGTCTGCTTTCATGAACTCTTTCCAGTTACAAATTTAATTCTCTACCACTAGGAAGAGTCACTGCCATCAGCTGCCTTGGGACCTGGTCAATAGGATTTACCTGAGTATCTGCAGGTAAAGTTCCAGGAGGACGATTGTTCACTGCCATAGATATCTGGCCCAACTGTACTTCAATATTTTTTATAGCTGCATCATGTACATCTACTCTGTCACTGATTTTGGCATTTGACACAATTACTTGCTGCATCATAGCTTCTAACCTGGCAAACCCATCTTCTTGCCTTCCCCCTTGTTGTTGCCGAGGAGGGTAGTATGCTTGTTGTTGATTCTGATAATTATAACCATGTGGCCTCTGATATGGTGCTGCATTACCTTGTGGTCCCCTGACACCCATATTTCCACTGTTCTGCTGTTGGTGAGGTGGTCTATATGGTTGAGCTTGCTGACCCCAGTTCTGCCCCCCTTGTCTCTGCTTCCATAATTCGACACATAATTCATATTTTCTGGATAAGGAGGGTGATGGCATTCTGTATTCCAGTGATTACCAAGTGGTTGACTAATGCAAGATGTGCATAAGCCCTCATTGGTTGTGTCAACGATGTGTACCTGCTGTTTTTGTCCCGATTCTTCAACCTTCTTAGTAAGTATATTCATTTGTGTTCTAAAGGTGGCCACGTTCTCTGCAATAGTATTAGATGGATCGAATGGAACTGAATGAACTATAGGAGTAATGGGTGCATTCCTTGTTGTCCATCCTGAATTATGTACCATTTTATCAAGTAATATTTGACTCTCTCTCAACGTTTTGCTCAGCAATGCTCCACCAGCTGAAGCATCAACATTTGCTTTCACAGTATCAGCCAAACCCATGTAGAAACGCTGACCCAACATTTTCTCGGGAATTCCATGATGTGGACAGATAACCAGCATACTCTTAAATATTTCCCATGTCTCTTGTAGTGTTTCAACTGGTTTCTGTCTGAAGCTCAAGATTTCATCAATTTGTTGAGCAGTCTTGTTGGGTGGATGAAACTTGTTCACGAACTGTTTGACTAACTCCTCC
>ML393204.1:150574-177593 GCA_005239525.1 Nicotiana knightiana
TGGTTTCCCCCGTTGGTGAATTCTTTCTCGGATATTTCTTATAGCTTAATTAGTCGACTCTATCAATCATGAACATTCTATCTACCATAAATCTCTCTCGAGCAATTATGATAATTTACTAGACGCACTCTCTAAAGTTACGCGAGCTAGATTGCAATACAGTTCACTTTAAATTGCACCCGAGGTATCGTTATCTCTAATCCAACCTCTAAACCCTCGGTTATGACTTTCGTCTATACTCCGGGAGTGATGTTGTTCAAGAAACTACCTAAATATGCACTCTCACTCAAGTAGATACATAATAAATAGGAACAGTTAATTGAGGGCCCTTTCAATCAACTACAACAAGAACGTAGTTGAACAAATAGAGATTAATCAACCAAAATATATTAATATCACAACAAATTCATCCCCAACGGGTTCTACCAAAACCCTAGATTAAAGAATTTAGCTAGACATGTTCATAAAAAACAAACCCAAAATAAATTGCATAATTGAACTACAAAGTAATGAATAAAAGAAGTAGAAATCAATGTTTTATCACTTCAATGGTTTTCTCTCTTCGAATCCTTCGTATCCCTTGCGAATCTCTTTCAAGTTGTATTTTAGGAGTCTATTTATATGTTTAGGAAAAACCCTAAACGTGTAGGAGACTTCTATTCCAACCGGGAAACACTTAAACTCGTCAAAACTCGGAATTGACCAAAATTGTGACCCCGGGCGTTTGGGATCAAACGCTACCCTAAGGCCAGGGCAGCCCTGGCGTTTGGGCTCTAAGGCCCCCCTAACGCCAGGGGCTGCCTGGCTTTAGGGGCCAAACGCCCCCCTAATGCCAGGGGCTGCCTGGCTTTAGGGGCCAAACGCCCGGGTGTTTCCTCTTCGACCCTTTAGCGTATTTTCGACGTATTTGCATCCCTTTAGCTCCGTTTCCATCTCCACTTCACCTATACATGAAATAAACTCCATTATGCACATAAAAAGTGTATTTTTATCATTAACGCACATAAAATGTAAGGCATATAACATGTTATACTATGAATTCTAGCCTCGCATCAGGTCCACTATGCGATAGCAGATGAGGTATGCGGACCGCATAGTGGTCGCATAACTGGACAATTGATGTCCATTTTGAGGAAAGCTATGAGGCCCATAATGCAATCGCATTTCACGATTACAGGCCACATAGTTGTCGCATTCTTGCACCTCTATTTTTGCGGATGGAGTTATACCTAGACAGTCTGTTTTCCTTTTTAGCCCATCTGAAGGCCATTTATGACACAGGTATGCGGACCGAATAAAAGGAATGCGATCGCATTCCTCACCGCATACCTGCTTCGGGACTTCTTATTTCTTATTTTAAAACCCGACCCCCAGTTTAATAAAACAATCCTCCCCTTCATTTTTATGGACTACTTGATCAAAATATAGAGATGTGAGAGTGGGTTCTAGTTAGAGAAGTCCTTATATTCCCAAATTGGTCCCCCGTCTCTACTCAGGCCTAGAATTAATCGAGTAGTCGTCATCTGCTTCACCATAAGAGGTAAGTCTTCACCCTATATCCCCAAATTCTCAGATTTTAGTTAGAATAGAACACACATAGATTGGTTCTTGAAGAGGAAAGTTAAGACCTTGCATGAATGTGAATAATCTTCTATAATCTAACAAAGGGAAGTAGGCTAGGGAAACCTTGCACTAAAAAGGGGGCTAGATAATCTAAAGAACCATATAGTATTTGATAAAATGCCCCAAATGAGTTCAAGGTTCCTAACTATAAATTTGAATGTGTCACATTGTAAATTAGATTGAAAGCGCTAGAATGTCCGGTGATTTGGGATAGAAATTAAAGGGAAATTCCAACTCGAGGTATGTATGGATAACCCTAATCCACATAGGATAAGCCCGTTTTGGTCATTTTCCGGGTATGACTCTCTTATTGACCTTCTATGAGAATTGTGTGCTTTATGTGCTTAATTGAGGAATTCTTTTTTCCGTGTTGCTATATGCTACCACCATGATGTCTTGCTAGTGGAATGTATACATGTTGACCATCATGTTCTTTCTTATTGTGATGCTCCTATTATATAATGGGTGTGAAAAATGTAAAAGGGTGGATTGTTCTGGAAAATGAGTAAAGATATGGTACTGATGTGAAACGTGAAACATGAGGTTGAACTGTTATGAAACATGAAACAATGGATTGGGATATTTTGAAATATGGATTAATGGATCAGATGGTTATGGAATATGGATTTAAGGATGAATTGTCGTGAAAAATGAATTAAAGGACTCTAATGATATGAAAGATGAATCCAAGAGCAATATGTGTTGGGGGAAAAAAAAAGTTAAAAATGATGTAAGTGACCTAAAACATCCATAATTGTACCAGGAGAATGTCCTAGGGGTGAGAAGGCCTATCCGATCTGGCTGGGATCGGACTCCATGCCGTACACATGGATGAATTGATATTATGATATGGTTATGATTTGATGATGATTATTGTCCTCACTGTTTTCAGTTGAGATGGCCTAGCCGATCGAGTAGTGATCAGACTCTGTGTGTTGTGCACAAGCCACGGTGTTAGCCTAGCCGATTCGGGCAGAGATCGTATTCCATGAGAACAAGCCATGGTGGTTATATGTGATGTGATTGAAATTCGGATCTCACCTAGGATATCTTAGCCGATCGGGCTGAGATCGGACTCCGTGTGACAACGACACGGTGGATCAGTAATAACAATAACAAGACGAAACATAAAAGTACATTAACCAAAAGGTGGCAAAACGGGATGTGGGATGTGGGATGTGGTAATTCCTGTTATGATTTCTCCATGTTTCAGTGTACTCTTGTATGATGCCTCTGTTAATGTTTAACTGATGTTGTTTATCCTATCTAGAGTAGTTTTTCTTATACATACTAGTACTATTCAATGGTATTAATGTCCCTTTTGCCGGGGGCTACATCTTTTATATAGATGTAGGTAGTTCCATAGAAGGTAGCTTTGATCGCCGATAGTGGTGCCTTCCCTTCATCTGTTCAGCTGTCTTGGTGAGCCCCACTTCCTCTCGGGGCCGTGTGTAGTATATGTTGTCATATTTTGTATATGTCATTTCTTTTGAGGTATAGTCGGGGCCTTGTTGTCGGCATGTCTATGTATTCTTCTTCGTACTCTTAGAGGCTCCGTGGACATTATGTGGGTTGTATATATGTATTTTGGGTAGTTGTCTTACTCGTTCGTAATCACGATCCCTTATCGGGAGTGTTGTATTCTGGAATGTATGTTTTGGGAAGATTAAATGTTTAAAATGTTAAAAGAAGAAAGGGATTTATGTTGTAAACGCATGCTTTGATTCTATTTTGCTGTTTCACTTATAAAATGTACATTTTGAAGACGGGGAAATGCATTGGGTAGGAAAGGCAATCCAGGTATGCTTGATCGGGCTCATCCGGTTAGGCGCCATTCTCTTCCCTTGGTTTTGGGGAGTGACACAAGGACATGTTGAAATTTAGAGTAAACAACCAGAAGAACACATAATGCCGAATAGGGTGATAGGAGCTAAATCATGCTAGTTTCAGAAACAGATAGACAAGTATCATGGATCAAACAGAAACATGCTGAAGTTAAATAGCTAATCAAACAGCCATACAGAGAAAATAGTAGGAATTTAGAGCACCATTATTCTTGAAATAAGTATACAGAAATCATGAATTAATCAGGAACATGTTAAGGTAAATTATCAACACATAAAACATGACAGGATTTGAGGCATGCTAGTTGAGATTTAAGTAAACAAGTGTCATGGATCAAACATGAATATGCTAAAGTGTATTAACCATACTAACATATAGGACATGACAAGTTAACAGAAATCAAGTCATGCTGATCAAGAGCAATAAACAGGAAGGATATAGGTTCAACTACATAGCATATTGAATAGAGTATGATAACAGAAATATGAGCATACTAGTTGAGAAGTAGTAAAACAGGAAAGTGAAAGCAAATAGGATCCACGACTCTAGCCTTGGCTTTCAGCCGGCTAGACAGAGCAACGGGTAGAAGTAACAGAAAGAACTACAATTAAGAGGGTGTGAGAATGAAAGTTTGTGCGTGTGTTTTTGTGTTCTTTCTAGGTGTGTTCATGTGTTTGAAAGAAATTAGAATGAGGGTTTATATAGCATATAGTAGAGTAAACTAAATAAGACAAGGGAAATCAATTGCTCACAAATAAGGCATGCAACATCAATTAATCAGTCAATTACGGCTTAACTGGAATAAATTAACAGCAAGTAAAACATAAATTAATGATAGTCTTTCACGGGGTAAATCAGTAAACAGGATTGAGGCTAAATAAGGTAAGTAGTAAATCAATTAGAGGTCAGTCAAAACAATCAAAACATAGAAATCAAGACAAAAATATAATTAAGGAAGGTAGTATTAATTACGAATCACATATAAGCAAATAATAGGTAAAAATCTTTCAGAGAGATATCAGTTTTAAAAGAAGACAGAATTCCAAACCCTAATTAGGCAAACAAAAATCAAATAATCCCTTTTAATTGATAGAGCCAGAGAATAACGGGCAAATATCAGAACAAAAAGTGGAATAATTGGAAACCCTAGGGATTAAAGCACAGCTATGAAAACCAGTCGAACAAGTAAAGAGAACCGGAGATAAACGCTTAAATATTTTATAACTTTTTTGCAGAAACTTAAAGATGAAACCCTAGCTTTTAGGGAAAAACGAAATCGGCCAACAATGATGGTAAAAACAGAAGATCTTAAAAGAAAAGTATCAAATAAACTCATAATCCTTTCAGATCTATAGAAACATGAACAGACTCAAGTAGAAAGCAACGAGGGTTTAAAAAAAAGACTGAGTTGAGGAAAATCTGGTTTGAACCAGAGATTTGAAGCCATAAACATGAATATATCAGTACTCACAAATATAGGAATGAACACAAGAGGATTCATCGAGAAAATGAGGGCTTGGAGCCATGTCTGTATTGAATCTCTTTGAGATTCCATCAAATAACACAAAATCATAACACCAGTAGGCCAGATAAGGCCTAACATCGAAGAAATAAGCCATGAATCGAAGGGGTTCAGGTGACGGCGGGCTAGGGTTAGGAAGAAGTTGAGAGAGTATAGAGGGGAAAGGGGATTCAGGGGCGGCTGAATTTTAGAAATGATTAGGTTTAGGGTCGTTTGGTATAATTAAAAAAGGAAATGGATCCTGGACTGTTGATCTTCTGAGATCAACGGCCAGGATTCCATCCGGGTTGGGACGGGTTATAAGATTTGTTTATTGGGTTGGGTTATGGGTTAATGGGTTGATTTTAATTGGGATGGGGTGGAAATTGGGCTATGATCCGTAAATTAAAGAGGCTATATGTTAAATACCCAATTAATTTGATGAAACAATTTATAAAAGTAGCTAATAAATGACAAAAATAATATTTATGCAAAAAAGATTATTTAAAACAATTAATTAATATTATAAAAATATAAAAGGTCATTTTCTTGTAAAGTAAAGTAATTATGCACATATGGGCTATTATAGCAAAGTTATTGCAATTAAAACCAACAAATGTAAATATAATTATGCAAAAAATAATTAAATCTTAATGTAAATATAAATGATATTAAGCAATAAAATTATTTTAAGATCATTTGTGATGTAATTAATAATTATATAGATAATAGAATGTTGGAATAAATTAATTTAAAATCCTTTAAAATTATATAAAATTATAGAAAAATACGAATTGATGCTCATGCGTTATTTTGAAAGTATATATGCATTTTGGAAATATTATAGGGAAAATTTGAGTATCAACAATCAGCCCTTCTTATAACTCGTGCATCTACATGCGAACAAAATCTAAGAATCTAGCAACATTGGCCACCTGGTCAAACCTTGTACCTGGTGCAACCTCCCAAGCCATAACGAAGTGTAACCCATAGTTTAGGCCATAAATGAACCTAATATTATCTCTCTCAGTGGGAACAAAACATATCGTGTGATGAGCCAAATCTGCAAATCTCATCTCATACTAAGTCACTATCACACTCTTGGCGTAGCTACTCAAACTTCCTATGCAACTCCTCCCTGCAAGTCTTTGGGACAAACTTCTCTAAGAAGAGAATCGAGAACTCATGCCATGTAACTGGAGTTGTATCTGTTGTCCTGCTCAACTCATAAGTCTGCCACCATCGGTAAGCTGCCCCAGTCAGTTGAATTATAGTGAATGCTACTCCATTGGTCTCCAAGATACCCGATGTGCGAAGGATCTACTAACACCTGCCAATAAAATCCTTACCATCCTCTCACTCTGCTCCACTAAACTTCGGAGGCTTAAGCCTCCCAACCCGCTCCAATCTCTTCTACTCCTCACTAGTCATATGAGGGCCAACCTCAGCCCGAGCCAGAGCAAATAGCTGATCTTTATCAAAAGAAAAAAGTCAACCAAAAAATTAAACCACGGCCCGCACCTCGGAACCTGAAAAATTAAAAAAATTTTGGTTACCCATTCGATTACTATACCAAAATCATCCAATTTTGACCTCAAATCAACCTTCAAATCCCTATTTTTTTGTATATTTGAAAAGTTTCTACAAAATCCCCAATTTCTGTACTCCAAATCACCCAATAAATGATACAACAAGGATGGAATCATAATAAACTAGCAAATCCGAGTCAAAAACACTTACCCGGATCCAAGACGTGAAAATCCGCTCCAAAATCGCCCAAAACGGAGCACTACTACTTAAAATATGATTTAATAAGTCTAACACTCAAAATGGGTTTTAAATAGTCTGTCCAGGTATTATGCATCGCGATACCCGGACCAACCTTGCGATCACAAAGAACAAATGATTACTGCCCTCAAAATAATATATACGAACGCGAAGCCACGGTCGTGACCACAAATGTTGCTAGACCTAACTCTTTCCGAGCATGCACAACTACGTGCTCAAGTAGGCTTAAAGGTGATGCTCCAGCTGACAACTCCTTAATGTGAACATGTTACCCTACTTGCGTCCGCGATGACCTGAACCACTCCAAGCTTCGCGAAAGCATCCCCAATACCGTGAATGCGATGAATAAATAGTTACACAAATCAAAATCACAATCTTTCCTTATATAACACATGAGCCTTGAATTTATATTTTAAAATATTTTGCCAAAATAGCTACACGCGATTTAGCCCCCTTATCTCACCGCGTGGCTTCAAGTAATTCCCTTACTAGGAACACGCGTATAAATCAACCCCTATCTTTATACCGCCGTATGCACATCAATATCACAACACAATAATCAACTTGCACCACACGTGACAATACGCCACAATATTTCCAAAATCAACAATACAAATGTTACCACAACATGTACCCCACGGCTCAACCACGACGTGTACAAGAATCTAAATAACAACAAGATAAATGAGAAATAACTCAACAAGGAAATACATATCAGTAGTCAACAACTTTAACCTCAATATGTTCACAACTACAACTTCAATAACCCAAAATGAAGGTATTTATCAATTGAATGGCAACTTCCAATTCAAGTGGAAAACATAAGCGTAATAATGAAAAAGATAGAATGAAGTAGAAACTAAGTCTAAATGCGTGGGTATAACTCAACAATGAGGATAATGATATGTAACAACAACTATGTAAAGGAATATGGGAGTAACTTTGGCAATGGAAACTAGAGTATGTAATAACAACTTCAATTAAGGCACATGAGGATAATATTTGACCACAAAAGGTAAAAGAAATACTAATACATCAGTTAAGTGCTTATGAGTAATCTAAGATACTAAATATGTCAAACATCACATATAAGCTTGTGACACACTCGTCACCTCGTACACACGTCTTCCATGTAATACAACTAGTACAATCAACCCAAATCCAAGGGGAAGTTCCCACACACAAAGTTAGGCAAGATATTTACCTCAACTACGCCAAATTAACACTCAAAAATAGCTTTTCCTTTAAAATTTCCTCTGCATGCTCAAAGCTAACCCACAACGACTTAATAACACCAAAAAATTCAAGAGAAACCAATTACAATAGGGGAAGATATGATCTTTATACAATTCCCCAAAAGTAAACAAAAGTCAACCTCAGGTTATATTTCTATTTGATTCTCATAAATATGATGTTAAATCTCATATATAATCATGACATATAGTTGGAAATTGATTAAAACTACATAACGATTGAATTTAGGTGAAAATGCCATCTCTAAATCGCCTCCTAACGAGTCTAGGGTTCTAAAATGAGAGAAATGAGATGAAATCCCAACTTTCCAGCCCTTTGTTCAGTTGCAGATGTGGTTATTGCGACACTACGAACCCTTGCATTGCAAATAAAGCCTCACAATTGTTGCTCCTGACAGCCTAAGGGGAAGTCACAAATGCGACAATGGCTTCGCAATTGCGAATAATGCTCCCATCGCAAATGCGAGTAAAATTATTCAAATGCGATCCTACCCATACTAGCCTACTCGTCGTAATTGCGAGTGGGAAATCGTAATTCCGATCCTATCCAGACTAGTCTACTCGTCGCAATTGCGAGTGGGGAATCACAGTTGTGATACCTGCTCCCTTACTGCTCACTTTGCAATTGTTTGATGCTGGTGATCACAATTGCGATAACTACATCACTAGCACATCATCAACCCAAACATGAGTTTAGACCATTCTGAAACATGTCTGAAACACACCCAAGCCCTCTAACTGAATATCCACACAAGTCTAAAAACATTATATGAACTCGCTCGCGCAATAAAAACACAAAAATAATATCTTGAACCACAAATCGGACATCAAAATGCATGAATTTTAAAAGAAAACTCAAGAACCTCTAGAATTGCAACCAAGCGTCTGAAAGCTTTCAAACCAACTCTGAATCACACAAAATCTTATAGAAAAGTTATAAATAGGAAAAAAAAACCTATTCCAAGTCCCAAAACTAAATTTTGATTCTGATAGCCACAAAGTCAACCTTGAGACAAACGTAGGAAAACTTCTAAACCTAAAATTGCCAACTTTCGGTAAAACAAGCCAAATCAACCTAGGGATCTCCAAATTCAATTCCGAGCTTACGCCCAAGTCCAAAATCATGATACAAACCTATCAGAGACATCAAACACCATTATGGGGTCGTTTTCACAAAAGTCAAACATTGGTGAACATTTTCAACTTAGCTTCTAAAGCAAGATCCAAGGGGTCAAAATCAACCCAAAACCTTCCCGGAACTAAACTAACCAACCCCGCAAGTCATAAAATCACAAATACACATGTATCAAGAATAAAAAGGGAAAATGGGTCTCAAATACAAAAAAAAAACTGATAGGGTCGTTACATTCTCCCCCTCTTTAAACAAACGTTCATCCTCAAACGTGCATAGAGACATACTTGAAGTGACGAAAACACGAGGATAACGACGTCGCATGTCATGCTTGGTCTCCTATGTCGCCTCCTCGATCGGATGAACCCTACATTGAAACTTAACTGAAGCAATGTTATTTGACCTCAACTTTCGGACATGCCTGGCCAAGATGACCACCGGCTCCTCAACATAAGTAAATTACTGTCCAATTGGAATGAACTGAGATCTAATACATGTGATGGATCACCTGTCCGAAAGGCTGGGTGACAATGCAAGTAAGTAGGCCACGTCACCAACCCTCTAAAGGATATCAAAAGGACCAATATACCTAGGGCTGAACATGGCCTTCTCCCCGAACCTCATCACACCCTTCATGGGTGAAACCCGAAGGAAATCCCTCTCTCCCATCATAAATGCTACATCACGAGCCCTCTAATCAGTATAACTCTTCTGTCTAGTCTATGTTGTACTAAGCCGCTCCTGAATCAACTTGATTTTCTCTAATCCATCCTAAACCAAATCAGTTCCCAACAACCTAGACTCTCCCACCTCAAACAAACTAACTAGAGAACGTCACCGTCTTTCATATGAGACCTCATAAGGATCCATCTGAATACTCTATTGGTAGTTGTTGTTGTGGGAGATCTCTGCAAGCGGTAGGAACTGATACCATGAGCCCCCGAAATCCATAACACAAGCCCATATCATATCCTCGAAGATCTGAATGGTGCACTTGAACTGGCCATCATTTGGGTGTGAAATGTTGTATTCAATTTAACCCGTGTGCCTGACTCATGCTACATATCTCTCCCGAAATGTGATGTGAGTTGCATGCCTCGATCAAAGATAATGTACATCAACACAGCATAAAGATGAACAATCTCACGGATATAGATCTGAGCTAGTTGCTCTAAAGTACAGGTACTAAGAACCGGAATGAAGTGCATAGACTTGGTCAGTCTATCCACAACAACCCATACTGCATCAAATTTATTCAACGTTCGTGGGAGCCCAAAAATAAAATCCATGATAATAGGCTCCCACTTCCACTCAAGAATCTCAAGTATCTGAAGCAAACCATCCGACCTATGATGCTCGTACTTCACCTGCTGGCAGTTCAAGCACTAAGCCACATGCTCCATTATATCATCCTTCATTCTTATCCATCAATAGTGTTGCCTTAAATCTAGATACATCTTAACGACACCTGGATTAATGGAATGCCATGAACATTGGGCCTCCTCAAGGATCTAATCATGCAACCATCCATATTGGTTACACATATCCAGCCCTACATTCCCAACAACCGATCCAATCCTATAGAAACATCCTTGGCATGGCTGTGTTGTACCGTCATCTTAAGGGCTAGAAAATGGATATCGTCATACTCTCTGATGCACTCATACATAGAATACCGAGAAACCGTAAGCAAGAACATAGCTGGGCTCCGAAACATCCAGCCTCACAAACTGATAGGACAAAGCCCGAACATCCATGGCTAGTGGCCTCTCTACTGCCGATAAATATGGCTAACTGCCCATACTCTCCGCCTTCCTACTAAATGCATTGGCAACCACTTTTCCCATTCCAGGATGATATAGTATGGTGATATCATAGTCTTTCAGTAACTCTAAGCATCTCCGCTACCACAAATTAATGTCCTTCTTGATGTGCCGTAGAAATGCGACACTTTTGATACTAATTACATAGACTTTAGCTCACCTTTTAAAGCAATATAAATCATTTCTTATGTAGTTTTGGTGTGTTGCATAAAATCAGGCTTGAAGAACCAAGAACAGGAAAAATATGACAAAAATCCATAGAAAGGCAGAACACACTAGGCCAGCGATCGTAAAAGTGATATGCGGACCACAAACCAATTGTAGAGTGAAGCAGACCTTCTCAATTTCTACAAGTCAGTTATGTGATCCCTTGGGCAGCCGTATAACTCTTTTGTGGACTGCATAGTGATCGCACAAATGCAAAGGGAGCTCCAGTGAAGATGACTTTGCTATACGATATGCCGCTGCGAAACCGATATGCGGACAACATAACCATAAAGCGATAGAATGCTGGAAAACAATGTGATAAATTCTGTAGAAAAAATGAAGATGTGCGGACCATGAAGGCCTTCTACGACCCATTCTGCGATCACAGACTTGATTTACAGGGTTATGTTTTTCACTTTTTGACCACGACTTTTAGCCCATTTTTAATAGAATGATTATGGTTTTGTGGACCATCTTGTCTGAAAAAGAGGCTACACTTAGAGCATTGAATACATCATTATTTTGGAAGCTTTTGAAGAGATAATCTAATAATCTTTGTAACCTTTATGACTTTATTTATTATTTTCTTCTTAGAATCCGGTATGAGTAGTTGACATTAAATACAAGATTTGGATCCTAGATGGGTGTAATATTACTGGGTGTTTACAATTGAATATATATATATATATATAATGATTGGTTGATATCTATTAATTTCTCATGCTTTATTTATTGTTGATGGTTGCAAACATTGACTAGTGCCATTTTACTCTATCTTTACTTGGGAAGTGGGTCAGGTTTTGGTAGAATTGAATAGCAAGAACTCAAGGCTTTAAACCTTGTTTAGTAGAATTGCTTAGGAATAAGTGAGTTTTATTTTGCATATATTGGTT
Source organism: Nicotiana knightiana (assembly GCA_005239525.1). Classification (NCBI taxonomy): domain Eukaryota; kingdom Viridiplantae; phylum Streptophyta; class Magnoliopsida; order Solanales; family Solanaceae; genus Nicotiana; species Nicotiana knightiana. Next base: position 162,640 of record ML393204.1, read on the forward strand.
TTTCTTAATTGTAACTTTTTTATATTTGGGAAAATCTTAAAGAGAAAATACTACCTAATTATTAGGAAATATTCGGTAGTCATTTAGGAACCATTTGCATAGTAAGGGACCTTCCATTAGAAATATATCATATTAACACCGATAGCATTACATTTCATTGATGCGAACACAACCCTGGTTTTCTTAATCAGATTAATCACATTCTCTCAACAATATAGTTTTCTTGTTAATTCATAATTAAAACACTCTTTTTAAACTAACGGAGTAGAATTGCGACTTAAGTCAGGTTTCACACTACTCAAGTAACCTTTTCACACCTATTACCTATGGGATATTATATTTGACATCAACCGCATTACACCATTTATTTAGGTGGGGAATACGGTTTTGAAATTAAGAATTAGTGTGTGCTTTATTTTACGTCATCTTATATTCCATCACACATTGCTTGCTTTGCTTGGTTTCACAAGGTAAATATGGCGAGCCGGAAATAGAGAATGTGTTTGTGGATAGAGATGAGTATATTGAGGATACAAACACCATTTCCCCCCCCCCCCCGAGTTGACGTTGGTACCTTCAAAGTGGATCACACTCTAATCCTAATGCTAAATGCGGAGGGGTTCTTCTGAACTGAAGTGATGATGACCCTACACAACTTCTCAGAAAGGTTTTGAGAGCATGTGCAACTTCTCAGATGATGACCCTAAGGTTTAGGGTGTTCAAGTACTCCTTAACCGGAGAGGAAAGACCGTGGATCAAAATTCTACCTCCTAATTCCATAAACACTTGGCCCGAACTTGTCCGAGCTTTCCTAGCAAAATGGATCCCACAAAGCAAGAAATCTGAGCTTACGGATAAAATTTTCTTCTTCAAGCAATTACTGGTAGAGCATCTACATGAGGCATGAGATATATGAGATATATTCAAGCTATATTTGGTGCGGTCGCAGAATCATTACTTTCCAGATAATATTTTGTTGGAGAAGTTTTACACATTCTTGGATCCTATGAATCAATACATAGCCAAAAATGCGGTGGTTGGATCATTTATTAATAAAACACTTGCAAGGATCACATAAATCCTCGACAAAATGGCCAAAAATAACCAAGCTTGGTACTCGGAATACACCACATATGGAATTGTGTATAGCACTCCTTCCTTGACCAACATGATTAAGGAGAACAAAGAAAGAGATCAAGTAATTTCCGGGCATGCCAAAAATGTCAGCGTGTTGATGAAAATGTTCACCGAAAGCCAAACAAAAAGGTGAATGATGTGGAAGATGTGAAACCCATGTCAAATGACGAATACGAAGAAGAAATTTATGTCAACAATTTCCAAGGAGGATATCAAAGACCACCCTACCAAGGATCTGGACAACCCAAACAATGGAGATCTAACTTGGAAGGTCAAGGTAACCAACAATGGCGACATGACCAAGGTAGTTGAAATCAAGGAAATTTGAGTAATAACAACAACAAAAACTTCTCAAATCCGAGTTGAAACCCCTATGTTCCACCAAAGTGGAAATATTCTAACTCTCCACATTGGAAGGAGAGTTCTTCAAGTTATTCAAGTTGGAAAGCATGCTTGAAATAGTATTTCAAAATAAAGAGAGATCCGACACTTCAATGAAAAATATGACTGAGCTTGTGGGTTCTCACACCACATCTATTCAAATGTTGGAGATGAAAATGAGGGTTTTATCATGAGAACATAATCCGAAGGAAAAAGGAAGCTCCCAGTGATACAATTGAAAACCCAAATGTAGTGGGAGTGGCCCAACTTCTCATTGCATGGCCATTACAACTCGAAGTGGGAAATTACTTCAATGAAAAATGAAAAGTGGTCGAAGTAGAAGATTTTGAATAAAAAGTTGAGGCACAAGTTGAGATGCCAAATGTTGTTGAAAATGAAAGACTCCCGAAGAAGATGAAATCTCAAGAGGTGAGCCGTGAAGAGCTTAAGGAAAGATGATAGAGGCACCAAACCTCTAGCACCAATTCTTAGACCTCCCCCTCCTTTCCCTCAAAGGCTAGTTGGAAGGGTTGATGATAGCAAACTCGAGAACTTCCAAGACATCCTAAAGCAATTACCGGTGAACATTCCATTTGTGAAAGTATTTCAAGAGATGTTGTGTTTTGCTAAATTCTTGAAGGAGTTGATCACTAAATAGAAAACCACCATGAACGGAGTGGTACATGTCACTCAGCCGGTCAGTTCCATTACTGCAACAACTGTCGTCCAAAAGAAAGAGGACCCAAGCCTTCACCATTCCATGCATTATTGGAATGGGTGACTTTGCACGGGCCCTTTATGATAACGGGGATAGCATCAACATAATTCCCATTTCTATCTACAAGCAAGCCGCATTGGAAATCCCTAGGCCTATAAGTACGAGGCTGCAAATGGCTGACCATTCAATAAAGCGATCAGTGAGAATAGTTGATGACGTGCATGTGAAAGTGGGGAATTTTCTCCTCCCCGCCAACTTTGTCATTCTCGATTGTCCTATTGATATAGAGATCCAAATCATCTTGGGAAGACCATTCCTTGCGACCGGGAGAATACTCATTGACTCAGAACGAAATCAAATTATGTTCTGGGTTAATGATGAAGAAGTTACCTTTCAAGAAAGTAAGGGTATGAAACTTCCACATGCATATGAGAGTATCAAAGGAAATACATTAGATGTACTATATGAAATTGCCACATGCATAAACAGCAGGTTGAAGACTTATTGGATACCTTGAGGGAGCATGGACAAGCCATTGGGTGGACTATAGCTGATATTCGAGGGATTCCCGCCGAAATTTGTGAGCACGAGAAACAATTAGAGGAACAAAGAAAACCTAGAGTGGAGCATCAAAGGAGGTTAAATCATTCCATGCAAGAGGCGAAGAAGACCGAAATAAAAAAAATGGTTGGATGCCGGGGTTGTCTACCCTATTGCTGATAATCCTTGGGTGAGTCGGTGTTATGTGTGCCAAAGAAAGGAGGCATGACCGTGATTCAAAATAACAAGAATGAACTCATTACAACGAAGATAGTGACTGGGTGGAGAGTTTGCATGGACTACCGGAAGCTCAATAGTGCTACTTGCGAAGACCATTTCCCTATGCCTTTTATTGATAGAATTCTTGATCGCATAGCAGGAAGGTAATTTTATTGCTTCTTGGATGGTTACTACGGCTTCAACCAAATCAACATAGACTTAGAGTACCAAGAGAAGACGACATTCACATGTCTATATGGGATCTTTTCTTTTAGCCAGATGCCATTTTACCTATGCAACGCCCCTACTACTTTTCAACGATGAATGATGTCAATCTTCTCGGACATGGTGGAGGATTTCTTAGAGGTATTCATGGATGAATTTGTCACGGCGCAAACTCGAGAAGCGCAACCGACGCTTAAGAGAGTGAACCCGGTCAAGAAAGCCTGTTAGACACTTTCTACCCAACTCCTCCATAATTAAGAGAAGACATAATTCATTAATTAAACAGTGGGGAGATCATGTATACAATGCTAAATCATTTCATTAGTTACGTCACCCTTGAGTCTCAAAATACATACCTTATTATGGTTTGAGTGGAACAAGTGATCAAAATACGACATAACTTGTTTGACTTTTCTAGCACCCATGTACCACCCACATAGTATCTACGGAGCCTCTAAAATGTACAAAAGAGTGTTACGATAGTGCCGGCAACAAGGCCCTAGATATACTTCAAAACGTGATAATAATATAAACAAAATATACAATACATGACCTGGGATGAAGTGGGCTCACAAAGTCTGTTGGGAAGAGAATGTGCCACTGTCATTGATCAACACTGCGTGCTATGGAACTACATCCATTTAAAGATGCAGCATCCCTGAAAAAAGGGACGTTAGCACTGTCAAGTAGTAATAGTATGTATGCACCACCTCAAATAACACTAAAACATCAAGTTAAGGATCACATAGGTTTTCAAGTCAATTTTCATGTTAATAGGTTGGGTGATCTTATGTTCCGATATGCCATAATTTATAATACCACCGTATTCTTACACGGAGTCAAATCACGACTCGACCGGCTAGGTCGTCTCATTTGAGACATCAACCATAATTTTGTTATAATTTCCAGCACATTCACCACCATGTGTGCAGCATGGCATCCGATCACGGCCTGATCGGCTTGGTCGTCTCACCGGAGACATTACCCTTTTCAGTCAATTATCTCACATCCTTTCAATTCATTGGCACTAGTGGCCAAAACTACAAGTCATTCTTTGCACTTGGCCGTATTTCATAATTCCAGTTTCCTTTTACACATTCAAAAATCATTATCGTTATCAACAACAATAAGGCTTCCCATTCAATAAATTAAATTCACATATGAGAAATTTGGGAATCTTAGGCACATAGAGGCTTTTCACAAATTTGGCATAATAACCTTTATTTCGATCTTGACTTGAAGTCTTAACATTTCTAACACACACTCCATATCTTGAACACATCCTCAATCATATGCATACATGATGAAGCATTTGCAATACATATTGAGCATATATCCTTCAACACAAGCACATTCAGAACAACTAATTCTATTAAGATCAATTTGGGACTTACACCAATTACATGAACTCCATGGGATTCGATTCTAAGGAGAAGGGGGTTTAGCCAACATACCCAATTAATATTCCTTTAAACTTTAAAACGTTCCGAAATTCTTAGGACTTCGATCTATTTTAGAAATATAACAAGTTGGAAAAAAATTAGGAAGATGGTCATGATTCTAGCTCATTTGACCACATTATCAAACACTAGGTTTGCATTATTGTTTTTAAGGCCCTCTTTCTATAAGATCTATCTTTCCTCAACCCATTCTCTACCATTTTTAGTTTACACCCTTCCCACACACTTTAAGAATACATGTGCAAGATAACAACCCCCACACCCAATAATTGTCTTTCAAATTATCATTTTTAGTAGATTTTTGAAATGTAAGAGCAAGGGCATAGATTCTTACCTTTAAGATGAGTACTTTCTTGTTAATCTTCAAGGATTGAGCAAGAAAGGTTGGATAATAGGTTGAAGGTTACTTCCCCACTCTAAGAACTCTTTTTCACTATCAAAAATATGCTCAAAGATGGTATATGGCATATGTTTTAACGAAATAGGGTGGGGTTTAAAAACTCTAAAAATGAAGCCCCGGGACCGGATCTGCGGTCACATATGCAACCGTATAATGATTCTGCGGTCCGCGAAATGGCCTCAAAAAATGGCCTTCAAAGCAGGGCAACCTGCTTCACTCTGCGGCTGTTATGTTGCCTGCATACCTTTTCTACGGTTGCATAATGCGCCGCAGATCCTCCCTCCGCAAAATTCTAAATATGATTATGCGACCTAATTGCGGCCCACGAAACGGCTATGCAGTCGCATAATTGGCCGTGAAATTCACCTCAAATTTGGCCCAAAAAGCTGCTTCACTCTATGGCTATTTTACGACATGCAGAGTGATTACGCGACCACATAATGGGTCGTAGAAATGCCCATCTCTGCAAACTGTTTTCTTTCAACTCCCCAACGTACTGTTTAATCCAAAAAGTCTGAACCGCGGGGAGCTTGTGAGCCACATAGAGTTTCTACTACTATTAACACCTACGGTTACCCGGCACCACAAATTCTCAGTTTTTAGTAATGATTTTTACGGGGCCTGGCATTATCCCCCCACTTAAGATCATTCGTCCTCTAATGAGGATCAAGGTTTGCTATTAGCATCTTATGCAACTCAGTTTTCATACCACACACCAACAACCCTAAATTTGACTAACTCCTTAAATTTTCCAAAAATTTCGCTAGAGTTTCCCCTACAACTGGGCCTATCCACCCATCAGAGAGCCCCATAAACACATCCTTAAAACATGTACATAATCGAATGACGTAACATAACTCATAACAATACCAATCGTGGCCTCATATACAATATATTTAGAAAGAGGCACCTTTACATTAACTGAACAAATGATTAAAAAAAAAATCCATGGGTGACAATTTTATGAAAAGGTTACATATATTATACAAACAAGTAAGGATACTTCTTTTTCATCTCTTCCTCGGCCTCCCAAGTAGCCTCTTCAACCTGGTGGTTTTTCCACAACACCTTCGTATAGGAAATTTATTTATTCCTCATCTTTTGACTTGCCTATCAAGAATGGAAAATAAAATTTCTTCATATGACAATTCTTAATTAAACTCGATGGTCTTAACCGGCACAATAGCTAACAAATCTCCAACTACCTTCTTCAACATAGAAACATGGAATACTGAGTGCGCTGATGACATCGCGGGTGGTAGCTAACGCTTGTACGCCACTTGGCCAATCCTCTGAATTATTTTGTACGGTCTGACATACCTCAAACTCAATTTTCCTTTCATTCCAAACCACATTACACCCCTCATGGGGGAAACCTTCAAGAATACCCAAACATCTTCCTTGAACTCTAAGTCTTTGCGACGAACATCCGAATATAATTTCTAATGACTCTAAGCAGTTTCCAATCGCTCCTTAATGATATTAACATTTTCCATAGCCTGATACACGAGGTCTGGTCCTATCAACTCAGCTTCCCCAATCTCGAACCATCAAATGGGAGATCTATATCTCCTACCATATAATACCTTAAATGGTGCCATCTGAATACTAGCATGAAAGGTGTTGTTATAATAGAACTCTATGAGTGGAAAATGATCATCCCAATTGCCCTTGAAGTCAAGAACACAAGAGCACAACATGTCCCCAAGCGTCAAAATAGTCCGCTCCGCCTGCCCGTCGGTCTGTGGATTAAAGGGTGTACTAAGATTCACCTAAGTACCCAAACATTTCTGAAATTTCTTCCAAAACTTGGTCGTGAACTGAGACCCTCGATCAGAAATGATAGAAATTCGAGTGCTAGACTGACTATTCCTTGATATACAACAGAGCATACTGTTCCGCTCTGTCGGTAGATTTAACTAGCAAGAAGTGTGCTAATTTCGTGAGTCGATCCACAATCACCCAAATTGAGTAGAACTTGCGTGGAGTACGCGGTAATCCTACCACAAAATCCATATTAATCATTTCCCACTTCCAAATTGGAATTTCTATGTTCTATGCCAACCCACTAGGTCGTTCATGTTCGGCCTTTACTCGCTGACAATTGGGCATCATGCCAAAAAGTCCACCACATTCCTTTTCATGTCATTCCACCAATAGAGTTCCTTGAGATCATGGTACATCTCTGTAGAACATGGGTGCACAGAATACCTAGAATTGTGAGTCTCGATCATGATTTATTCCCAGAGATCATCTACATTTGGAACACATAGCCTCCTTTGGCACCTTAGTGTACCATCACCCATGCCAAGAGTAAAATCCATAGTTTTATGTTTATGAATCCCCTCCTTCAGTTTTACTAACAATGGATCGTCGTACTGTTTCTCTTTGACTTCCATGTCAAACAATGATTCAGCCCTATTTTGCACAACTACCCCTCCTTCATTAGAGTCCGCAAGACGAACTCCAAAGATAGCTAGCTGGTGAACCTCCCTGGCCAACAGCCTTTGACATGCCTCAAAGTGAGCCAAACTACCCATAGATTTCCAACTAAGAGCATCTGCCACAACATTAGATTTCCCCTATGATACAGAATATCGATGTCGTAATCCTTTAGTAACTCAAACCATATTATCTGCCTCAAATTCAGCTCCTTTTGTTTGAAAATATATTGAAGTCTCTTGTAGTCCGTGAATACATCCATATGGACCCCATACAAATAATGATGCCAAATCTTCAATGCAAAAAGCACCGCCGCAAGCTCTAAGTCATGCATTGGATAGTTATTTCATGATTCTTGAGTTTCCTAGAAGCATAAGATATAATCTTGTTGTTTTGCATTACCACACAGCCATGCCCGATCCTTGAAGCATCTCAATATACCACAAGCCTATATGTACCCTTTGGCGGGGTCAACACTGGCGCCGCACTCAATCTTGATTTTAACTCCTGGAAGCTCCTTTCACAAGAATCGAACCATTGGAGCTTAACTGCTTTTTGAGTAAATTTAGTCAACGGAGAGGCAAGAGTACAGAACCCCTCCACAAACATCATGTAATACCCTACTAGGCCCAAGAAATTGCGAATCTCGGTTGGCGTTGTAGGTATAGGCCAAGTCTACAATGTTGCAATATTTTGTGGATCAAGCATAATTCATTTGTTTGAGACAACATGACCCAAGAATGTGACGGATTCGAGCCAAAATTCACATTTTGAAGATTTCGCATATAATTAATGCCGTGGAAGAGTCTGCAAAACTACCCTGAGACGATTGGCATAATCCTCTCGCCCTCATGAATACACAAGAATATCATCCCTGAACACTATCACAAAGGAATCTGGGAAAGACTTGAAAATCTGATTAATAATATCCATGAAAGATGTCAGGGCATTGGTTAGCGCAAAAGACATTACTAGAAATTCAAAGTGCCCATACCGGGCCCTGAAAGATGGTTTTGGAATATCTTGCTCCCTGATATTCAATTGCTGATACCCGAACCGTAAATCTATTTTATAGAAGTAACTAGTACTCTGTAACCGATCAAACAACTCTTCTATTCTTGGTAACGGGTACTTGTCTTTTATAGTGACTTTGTTGAGCTGTCGGTAGCAAACAAAAATCCTCAGTGATCTATCTTTCTTCCTTACAAAGAGGACTATTGCGCCCCATGGTGACACACTCGGTCGGATGAAACCCTTCTCTAATAAGTCCTTAAATTGCACTTTTAGCTCCTTCAATTTGCTGGTGCCATCCTATAGGGAAGAATAAATATAGGTTGTATGCCTGGCATCACATAGATCCCAAAATAAATCTCCCTATCTTACAGAATCACAGGGAGCTCATCAGGAAAGACCTCCAGAAATTCATTCTCGACTGGCATAGAATCGAGTGTATGTGATTCGGCATCGGTGTGTGTAACCCGGACCAAATGATAAATACACCCCTAATTAATCATCTTCATGTCCTTAGGTAAGGAACAAGCCTACCTTTTGGAATTACATTATCCCCCTCCCACTCAACTACTGGCTTATTTTGAAATTCAAACCTCAGAGTTTTAGTTCGGCAATCGAGCTTGGAAAAACATGAATAAAGCTAATCCATTCCCATAATTACATCAAAATCGACCATCCAAAATTTTTGTGAGATCGACCATGGTGTCCCAACCACATACCATGACAACACAACCCCTATAAACCCGTGCGACCACAATAGATTCGCCAACCGGATTTGATACAGAGAACGGCTCATGGAGTTGTTCTGGTTCTAACCCAAATTCCATAGCAACATAAGGGGTGTAACATAGGACAAGGTGGAACCGGGGTCAATAAGAGCATATAAATCATGAGATTGGACAGCCAATATACTTGTGACAACATCTGGTGAAGCCTCTGCACTCTAGCGATCACTCTTAGCATAGAAATGGCTCGGTCCTCAAGAATTTTTTGCACCACCACTAGTTGCACCATGCCATGTTAGTGCTGGAGTTCCTCGAGCTGGATGGGGTGTTGAAGATGTAGCAGTTGTAGAACTGGATGGCCGTGCTGTGCCCTTGCCTGCACCCTGGCAGGATGAATGACACTCCCTCTGAATATTACCCCTCAATCTGCACCCGTAACATACAGGCAGGTTGATGTATCATATCCCCAAGTGGATCTTCCCACACCTGGGCAAGGGGGCCTCCCCTGCTACTGGAATCTCCCTTCTGATCGGCCCTGCTGGTGGGGCCTCAAGATGCTTGATTGGGCCTGAAATGACTCCTCTGCTATTGACTTGGCCATGTTCTCGGTGCACTGGCTGAGGACTGAGCATAAGACTGGGACGGCCCTGATAGACCTCCCCTAAAAGCTTATCTTCCCCAACCAAAGGATGACCTAAAATTTTCAGCGGATCGAGCCTTGCTAGTACCATCTCGCTCCATTCAATTCTTCAGTTTATGGGTCTCTATATCTTGAGAAAATGCTACCATCTTCCCACAGTTCCAATCTGAATTCAAGGAACAGTAGCGGCCTCACCGATAACCAAGAGTCTAAGGCCCTACACAAACCTGCGCACTCTAGCCTGGAGAGTAGCCAACATGAGAATGGCATATTTAGACAAGCGCGTAAACTCCATGCGATACTCCCATACACTCTTACTACATCGTTTAAGGTTCTCAAACTCTGCGGCATGGGCTGCCCTAGTCTCGGTAGGCAAGAAATGGTCCATGAAAGCATCACCAAACTCACTCCACCTTGCTGGAAGGCTCCCCTCCTCCCGAGATGTTACATCTGGCATTTTCGTAAGTTAAAGTCTCGTCCTCAGTTAATTGAGGTAGACTCGGGGATGAGATTATCTTGAGATTATAAGAATTTATGCTATTTACAATAGGCGATAAGTAATGTTCCGTGATGGATAAAAGGGTAAACAAATCAAAGAAAATGAGTTTCGTCGAAGATTGTCGATTTGGGAAAAATACGGTCTGAGGTATAGTAGCCGGTATTTATGGACTAGTGCCATACAAGGTACTACATGACCATGATAGTAAGGTGTACAAGGTATGTTAAAAGTGAGTAGTATTTTAAGTAAATTGAGATAATTCTTAATTATGTGAACAATTGGTTAATAATTGACTAATGGGGGAATTTAACAAGTTAATTAAGGATTAGTGAGTGCTTAATTAAGGCTTTGGATAAGCCTTAACGTGGAAGCCCACCATACCAAAGTTATGACTCTTAAATTATGATTGAAACGTGTCTCATTTAAGTATATTATGAGGCTTAGTCACCTAGCATGTAAGTCCCACACCATTTAAAGCACAAGAATTATCTAATTTAAAAAGAGGCGCTAATATGAAATAGTAGGCAACTAAGTAACGTGACAATTCTGCTTCAACAAGAATTCAAGAATTCAAACAAAAATTCCTTAAGAATCATAGCAACGTGAGATTTTTCCAATTTTAAAGAAGCCCAGTATAATCTTTCTAAAGAATATCATACGGATTTTTCCCTACACCGATCTTGTCGTCACGAACTTTATCACAATTGTCGTGTGCTAGAAGGGTTGTCCTGAGAACCGGCTCAGGTATGTTAAGGCTAAGCACTTCCTTCATTTTGGCATGATCTCGTAACTACACGTGTTTAATAACGAGGCATAAATAGAAGTTCATACTCCCGAATTTATATACATTATCTAAGTTATAGTATTCTCCATTATGGGGACTTTATATTTAATTGAGTACTCTCTCCTTCCAGTCAAGAGAGAAGAGGTTCTATATATATATATATTACAATATTTTAACCACCATCGATCTATAATCAATGGGCGGGGCCCTATTAGGCAACCTCTAAACAGATGGTCAGTTATATACCGAACCTACTATGGACGAGCGCCTATGAGTGAGCCCAGCATGGCAGAGATAAAGACCTAGTATGGGCGAGCACCTACGAGCAAGCCTACTACGGCAGAGCAGTTATATATACCGAGCCTTATAAGGCCGGATATCTATTTTACTTACTATATTGAGTGTGTTGAGTCAGTATCAGCAGGTAAGCATATCTTCAGATTATCTTTGACTCCAAGTTACTTTTAGTTATTATTATTATTATTATTATTATTATTATTATCGGTTCAGTTTCAGCTTTCAGACTTTTTATTGCCTTTCATACTCAGTACATTATTTTGTAGTAACGTCCCTTTTTTTGGGGACGCTGCATTTCATGCGTGCAGGTTCAGAGAGACAGACGGGTAGACCTCCTCAGTAGGTGTTTCCCGAGTTCAGCTTTATCGGTAAGCTCCACATCCTTCAGAGTTACAGAGTCAATAGTTTTGTATACATCTTGTGTATATATGTATATAGGTTATGGGTAGGTCGGGGCCCTGTTCCGATCACAGTACATCCATCAGTAGAGGTTTGTAGACATAACGAGTCAGTTTGTGCAGTATGTTGGGCTTGCAGGCCTTGTATGTATATTTTTTTGTCCGTTGTAGTAGTTATGATGCCTTGCCGGCTCAGCTTTATATTGATGTTTAGTTAGTGGTTGGTTTCCATTCAGTTTTATATTTTGCTTCACAAATTGTCATGAAATGTGGCCCATGGCCAAAGTATGACATTATATGTTCATATCCCCTTAGTCGCAAGTTGGTACGCAAGGATAGGTGAGGCACCGGGTGCCGGTCTCTCCCCTCAGGTTCTGGGCGTGACAAAAGTGGTATCAAAGTAGTTCTCTCCTATGGAGTCTACAAGCCATGTCTAGTAGGGTCTTGTTTATAGATGTGTGGTGCACCACATTATATAAGTAGGGGGATACATGGAATTTAGGAATTGGTTACCTTTCTTTCAAATCTAAATAGTTCTATAGAACTGAGTTATAGGAAATTTGAGTTAAACTTACATGTTGGCATTTGCATGCACAGATGAAGGTTACTAGGAAGACTACGACTAGTCAGAGGAGAGATACAACAGTAGGTGATGGGATTAGTATGGTACCCCCAGTAGATGGTTCCAATCGGAGTCCTAGGGAGAGACCCATACTCAGCCATTACTGGCTCTTCCACAACTTGAGGAGATTCCTAGGGAGACCGCACATCCAATTCCCCTTTTGCTTCCATCGCATAAGAACTTGAGAAGTGCAGTGTAGTTGTTGACACAGTTGGTAGCTACACAGCAACAGGCTAGGGCAGCCGCTAGTGCATGATCTTCTAAGGGGTATGGGAGTTCAAGGGTCCGAGAATTTATTGCTTTGAGTCCCCCAAAGTTCACGGAGATAGATTAGGGGGAGGACCCGCAGGATTTCATAGATCAACTTCACAAGATATTTCGGGTTATGCACGCCACGGAGAAAGAGGCAGTTGAGCTAGCATCTTTTTGACTCCGAGATATAGCCATCCTTTGGTACGAGGGAAGGGAGAGGTCCATGGGACGTGATACACCTCAAACTATTTGGGAGAATTTTTCAGATGCCTCCCTTGACTAGAACTTACTGTGGGAGATCCGACAGGCTTGAGTTGATCAAATTATTTCCCTCAATCAAGGCAATATGAGTGTTTGAGAGTAGTCTCCGTTTTGACTCATTGGCTAGATATGCACCATCTATAGCTTCTACTACGCAGGATAGGATCCACACGCTTATAGCAGTATTGGCCCCATAGTTGACCGGGGCATGTGCCACCGCTACATTGAAGGATAGTATGGATATATATCGGATTCAGGCATTCACCAAGAATATAGAATGGGGTAGGCATTGGCAGCAGGGTACAGAGAGGACTGAGTTAGTACACCGTAGAAGGATGAGCTTTGCTAGGTTTCAGGAGCAGTATAAAGGTAGTTATAGGCCCTAGTACTTTGAACGTCCACCTAGGCTTCTGACACCTCAGTTGAAGGGTTACATGTATGACCGCTATACTCAGTCAGGACCAGGTAAGACCTCACGGGCATCGGGTTTGTAGCAACATTGAGGTTCAGGGAAGATGTGGTCAGTTCTGCCGCGATGTGACATATGTGGTAGAGGACACTTGGTCCAAGGCCAAGCTGCTTCTAATGCTTGTTTTACATGTGGATATCTGGGGCATATGATGTGAGATTGACCAAATAGAGATTCTGGGGGTATGGTACAACCAGCGAATTCAACAATAGGATCATCCATGTTTGTGCATCCTTGAGGGTGCGAGTCTCAATCTTCGACTAGTAGAGGTTGAGGAAGAGGTAGAACTTCCAGTTCAGGTAGTAACCAGAATCGTAGATATGCTTTAGCGGGTCGACAGGACCTGAAGTCTTCAGTAGACCTTGTGACAGGTATGTTGATTATTTGCTCTCGCGATGTTTATGCCTTGATAGATTCAGGATCTACTTTATCGTGTATTACCCCATTTGTAGCGTGGAAGTTCAGTATAGTGCGTAAAATACAAAGTGATCCTTTTGCGGTATCTACACCGACCGGAGAATTGATTATTGCTAGACGGGTTTATCAAGGTTGTACGGTGACAGTTTGTGATCGTCATACCTCAGCCGACCTAGTTGAGCTTGAGATGTTGAATTTTGATGCTATCATGGGCATGGACTGGTTTGTAGCTTGCTATGCCACATTTGATTGTCGGGTAAGTACATCCAGATTTCATTTTTCAGGTGAGCTAGTCCTTTAATGGGTAGGTAATACAACGACACCCAGAGGTAGGTTTATCTCATATCTGAAGGCCAGGAAAATGATCGCAAAAGGGTGCATTTATCATATTGTGCGAGTTAGAGATGCAGATGCTGAGATACCTACACTTCAGTCTGTTCCAGTAGTCAAAGAGTATGGAGATGTATTTCCAAATGAACTTCCAGGTATTCCTCCAGAGCGAGAGATTTATTTTGGCATTGATTTGCTTCCCGGAACTCAACCACTATACATCCCTCCATATAGAATTGCACCTGCTGAATTGAAGGAGCAGTTAAAATATTTGCTGGAGAAAGGTTTCATTAGGCCCAGTACTTCACCTTGGGGTAGTACTATTTGTATGGAAGAAAGATGGCTCATTGAGGATGTGTATCGATGATAGGACGTTGAACAAGGTAACTATTAAGAATAAATATCCACTTCCAAGGGTCGATGACTTGTTTGATCAGTTGCAAGGGGCTAGATGTTGTTAAAAGATAGATTTGAAGTCGGGGTACCACCAGGTCAGAGTTCGGTGGAGAGATATTCCCAAGACAGCCTTCACGACCCGATGTGGCCACTTTGAGTTCCTTGTCATGTCCTTCAGGTTGACGAATGCACCTGCCATAATTATGGACTTGATGAATAGAATATTCCATCCATTTTGAGATGTGATCATGATAATATTTACTGATTATATTTTGGTTTATTCACGTTTCAGAGGATGAGCATGCGGGCCACCTACGAGCGGTACTCCAAC
>ML393204.1:178030-203145 GCA_005239525.1 Nicotiana knightiana
CCCCCCCCCCCCCGTGATAGTAAATTGTATTCTATGTTCTCTAACTGTGAGTTTTGGTTGAAGTCTGTAGCATTCTCGGGGCACATTGTATCCGAGGATGGTATAATTATAGACACTCACAAGATTGAGGATGTGAAATCTTTTCCTAGACCTACCACTCCGACCGAGGTTCGTATCTTTCTAGGCTTAGTAGGATATTACCGGAGGTTCGTAAAGGTTTTTTCTTCCCTTTCGGAACCATTAACGAAGTTGACACAGATGTAACTAAGTTCCAGTGGACGAAGGCTTGCGAGCTGAGTTTCCAAGAGCATAAGAACATTTTGACCTCAGCGCCAGTTCTAACACTTCTAGAGGGTCCAAATGGTTATGCCATGTATTGTGATGCCTCAGGTGTTAGGTTAGGATAGGTCCCAATGCAACATGGAAAATTAATTGTGTGTGCTTCAAGGCAGTTAAGGAAGCAAGAGTGGAATTAACCGACACAAGACCTCGAGTTAGCTGTAGTCATCCATGCACTTATGATATGGCGGCATTATTTATATGGCGTTCATGTTGATGTATTTATAGATCATAAAAGCCTGGAATATATCTTCAAGAAAAAGAGTTGAATTTGTGACAAAGGAGAAAGCTTGGGTTATTGAAAGATTACGATGTTAACATTCTCTACTATCTAGGAAAAACTAATGTGGTAGCATATGCCTTATGTCACTGATCTATGGGTAGCTTAGGACATGTAGAGGCCGAGAAAAGACCATTAACTAGACAGATTGATCAATTGTCTTGTTTGGGGGGTCGGTTAGTAGACTCTGGCAACGCGGGAGTTGTACTCCAAAGTACTACAAAATCATCTCTCATTGCTGAAGTAAAAGAGAAGCAGTACGAGGAGCCGGAGTTGGTTGAGTTGAGAGAGCGAGTTCCGTAGCAGAAGAAGTTGTTGTTAGAGCTCAAAGGAGATGGGGCTCTTGGATACAGGGGTCGTTTGTGTGTTCCAGATATGGTAGGGCTATGAGACATGATTATATAATAGGTACATTATTCCAGGTATTGCATTCATCCTTGGTCGACGAATATGTATCACGACATTAAGAATGTATACTGGTGGGAATGATATTGTAAAGACTCGTAAAATTTCATGGCTAAAAATAATGCCCAAACAGGTCCCTGTGTTGTTATGACTGTAAAAATTCTTAAAACGGACCCTTTTTGAGTAAAAAGTGCCCCGGGACTTAAAAGATATAATTTTCCAGATTTGCGCAGGTCTGCGGTCCACTATGCGATCGCAGATTAGGTATGCGGACCGCATAGTGGTCGCATACTTGGACAGTTTGTTGTCTATTTTGAGGACAGTTATGCCGCCTAGAATGCGATCGCATTTCATGAATGTGGGCCGCATAGTTGTCGCATTCTTGCACCTTGATTTTTGCGGAGGGAGTTATACGACGCACTATGCGATCGCCTAACAGGTATGTGGACCGCATAGTAGTCCCATACCTGGGCAGTCTGCTTTTTTTTTAGACCATTCGAGGTCCATTTATGCGACAAGAATGCGGACCGCATAGTAGGAATGCGATCTCATTCCTGACCGCATATCCGCTTTGGGACTGTTAAAATTCAAATTTTATACCCGACCCCCAGTTCATTAAAACACTTACCCCGTTCCATTTTAAAGATTTTTTGAACAAAATAGAGAGAGGGAAGAGAGAGTTCTATAGAGAGAAAGTCCCAACTTCATTAAAGTGATCCTCCTTCATCACTCAAGCATGGAACTAATCAAGTAGGACACCATTTTCTTCACCATAAGAGGTATGCTTCTACCCCATCAACCTTAATTTCAAGATTTTTGTTAAAATGAAACATGGTTAGGTGAGTTCATGAAGGTGGGGTAGGGATTTTGCATGCATGTAACCAACTAGTCATAATCTAGTAAAGGGAAACGGGTATGGGTAATTATTCAAAAAAGGGGGTTAGTAATCTAGGGGGGTGACATAGAGTTCGATAAAATGCCTAAATGAGTTCGATTTATGTTTATGGTTCCTAATTCTAAGTGAAATATGTCACATTGTGAAATAGATTGATGGTGCTAGACGGTCCGGTGATTTGTGATAAAAAAAATTAAAGGGGAAATTCCAACTCGAGGTATGTATGGCTAACGTTAATCTTTGTAGAGTCATCTTGTTGGTGTCCAAGCACTCAATGTGAAATTCTTACTTGAGCATGTGTGAATTGATCCCCTGTTGCGTCGAAGTGTATGACTTCGTTCGTTTAATTTCTTAGTCGATTACCATGTTATATGAGCTTTCGAAAAGGTGATTCCTTGTGCTTATTCTATCATGTGCAAAGCTCGTTAAATGTTGAATACATCGTTATGAGAGGATGTGCTGCAAAACGAAAGAAATGATAATGAATCAGTGTTGAATGTATCTAAGTGCTAAATGTTGTGTAGTAAATAATGGAAAGGAAACGAGGATAAACTAATTGAGCTATATGTTGATGGCATACCGTACATGACTCACTATTTCATAAAGATTTATGTGGCCTTGATTTCATAAGGTTACTTGGTTGTTAAGAATGAATATCCTTGACGATGAGAATCTTCGTGATTGAATTGTTGGTTGATGTTTCTATTAATTACATTGTTGAACGTATCAAAGTGCTAAAGGCTGGGTAGCAAATGATGAAAGTAAATATGGACTGATTTTATTGAATTAAACGATTGTGGCAACATCATATATGAATTACTGATTGGTAAGGATAATTGTGCCTTGATTTCACATAGTTATTGGTTTATATGAACTTATGTTCTTCATGATGAAGATCTTTGTGATATAAATGTTGGTGGTTGTTGTTGTGAAATGTGATTGTACAGTGGGATCGGGTTGCACGCTACAACAGAATTGTAAGGTGGGATTGGGTTGCGCGCCACAATAGAAGTAATAAGGGTGTAATGTGATTGTGAGATGGGATCGGGTTGCATGATGCAACAGAAGAAATAAGGGTGAAATATGACTGTAAGGTGGGATCGGGTTGCGCGCCACAACAGGAGAACGATTGAAATAAGAAACTGTGGAACTCTCATTTGTGATTCTCTATAACTCTGTGCAATATTTGTTTGGGTTTCTTTAACTACCTCATATATAGGTATTGCTTGATTTTACATAGAGTAAAGTTTGTTTATACATACTAGT
This sequence comes from Nicotiana knightiana, assembly GCA_005239525.1. NCBI lineage: Eukaryota > Viridiplantae > Streptophyta > Magnoliopsida > Solanales > Solanaceae > Nicotiana > Nicotiana knightiana. The sequence goes on from ML393204.1 coordinate 181,216, forward strand.
ACTATTCAATGGTACTAACCTACCTTTTGCCGGGGGCGCTACATCTTTTATATTAATGTAGATGGTTCTATAGCAGGTAGCTCGGTCCACCGTTAGTGGTGCCTCTTCTTCATCTCTTTAGCAGTTCCGGTGAGCCACATTTCCTATCGGGGCCGTTTGTAGCCTATATCATCTCTTTGTATATGTTATGTCTTTTAAGGTATAGCCGGGGACTTGTTGCCAACAAGTATGTATACTCTTCTCTGTACTTTTGGACGCTCCGTACACATTGTGTGGGTTGTATATATATATTTTTTTTTTGGGTAGTAGTTGTAATTATTCGTAATCTTGGTTCCGTGTCGGAAATGTTGTGCTTAGTTTGTATATTTTGGGATTATCAAATGTTGAAGCTTTAAAAGAGGAAAAAATTGAAATTTGGTTGTAAATTCATTATAAATTTGTATATTGTGCACGGGGTAACGCGTTGGGTAGGAAAGGCAATCCAGGTCCTCTTGACCAGAATCATTCGGCTAGGTGCCGATCTCGTCCCTCGGTTTTGGGGCGTGACAAACTTCTTATTAGAGCCTATCGTTTTAATAGTGTCCTAGGATGTCTCAGAGCCGTGTCTAGTATAGCCCTTCCTACTGGTGTGTTGTCGACCACATCTATAATTAGGGGGCTGCATGCACATTTAGGAAAGTACCATTTTATTGCAATTCTATATCGTGCCATGAGGTGAAAGGTGAGGTTGTCTATCTCTAACTCGTGCATTGTTCCAATTTTTAGTAAATGGCACCCAAGAAGAGAGCCCGACTCAGCCCAGAGGCCAATGCCACCCCATGAGTGGCCGTGAATCTTTTATCTGATGGTGCGGGTGAGAATGATTCCCCGACCCTGAATCTGTCTGACTCTTCCATCCCATGCCAGGATATTCCTATTCCTGCTCCAGCTAAGGGTACTACAGTCCCTCCCGCTGATGTTCCTGATCCTTCCTCAGTCCCAGCTTCCGGTCCCGGTATTTCTGATGGCGACCTGAAGGGAGCTATTCAGATATTGACTCAGCTAGTGGCCTCCCTGGCCCAAAGATCACATGCTTCCCCTGCATCCTATAGCGAGCAAGGGGATTCTTTAGGTTGCAGGGTCAACCAGTTTCTGTGGTTAGCCCCTCCAGAGTTCATATTCTCCGATCCAAAGGCTGATCCTCAAGAGTTCATTGATGAGATGTACAAGACCCTCCGAGTTATGATGGCTACTGAGACAAAGGGCGTTGAGTTGGCTTCCTATCGTCTGAAGGGAGCGACATATTCGTGGTTTGAACTGTGGGAGAGGTCCCGTGGAGAGGGGAGCCCTCCGGCGAGGTGGGAGGAGTTTGTGTATGCCTTTATGGATCATTTCTTGCATGCCGAGATCATGGCAGCCCGTGCTAGAGAGTTTGAGGCCCTCAAGTAGGGCAACATGAGTGTATGGGTGTATCATATGGATTTCGTGCGCTTGTCCAAATATGCTGTTCACATGGTATCTACTATGGAGGATAGAGTTTGTCGGTTTGTTCAGGGCCTTGGTCCCTTGGTTATTAATGAAGCTGCTACAGCTGCTCTGCATTCAATTATGAACTACGGGAAATTAAAGATAGAATAGAGAGGGAGAGTAGTAGTAGGGCCCGGTCAGCGGGCAACCCTAGGAGTTAAGTTGGAAGAGGGAGATCAGTCCTTGGGAGAGGTTCCACGGGGACATCTCAGTTCTATGCTCAGTTATCAGCAAGTGCGCCGCTATCAGGGCACATTTATCATCAGGAAGGTCGCGTTGGACCAGGTTCAGACAGCAGGAGGTTCCATCAGTCGGGTCGTGCAGGTGGGAGGTTCCAGCAGCAGCGGAGGGCCCCATTCCCTAAGTGTGGGAGGTTTCATTCTGATCCCTGTTACTTGGACATACCAGTATGCTATAGGTGTGGAGTGAGAGGCCTCATTCAGAGAGACTGTCGTGCACCCCATCTGGGCACGGGTAGGGGCACTGCTCAGCCATCCAGTTCTTTAGCCGCTACATCTTCAGCACGCCCTCCAGCTCCAGCAGGGCGCGGTGTAGCTAGGGGTGGAGCACGAGGTCGAGGGGGACCCAGTCGGTTCTATGCTTTGAGTTGTTGCCAGGGTGTGGAGGCTTCTCCAGATGTTGTAACAGGTATTCTTACTGTTCAGTCACATGATGTTTATGCACTTATTGATCACGGGTCTTCTTTTTCATATGTTACTCAATTTGTTGCTTCAAGTTTTGGGATAGAACCCGAACAGCTTCACGAGCCGTTCTGCGTGTCGACTCCGGTTGGTGATTCTATTACGGCTGTGCGAGTCTATAGGAATTGTGTTTTCACGCTGCGTGGTCGGTATACCGCGATTGGTATTATTGATTTAGAAATGGTAGATTTTGATGTAATTATAGGGATGGATTGGCTTTATTCGTGCTTTGCTAAACACGACTGCCGAACCAGAATTATGAGTCCAGAGTTTCCTAATGAATTAGTTATTGAGTGGGAGGGGAATAATGTTGTGCAAGGGGTAGGATTATTTCCTACCTTAAGGCCTAAAAGATGATCAGAAAAGGGTGCATCTACCATTTGGTCCGGGTTGCGGACACCACATTTGAGGTACCTGCTCCAAAATTTGTGCCTGTTGTGAATGAATTTCTTGAAGTATTTCCGGACGAGCTTCCTGGATTCCACCAGATATAGAGATCGATGTCGGGATTTATGTATTGCCAGATATACAGCCAATATCTATTCCACCTTACCGAATGGCGCAAGTAGAATTGTGAGAGTTAAAAGAGCAATTGGAAGATCTATTAGAAAAAGGTTTCATACGGCCAAGTGTGTCGCCTTGGGGTGCACCAGTTCTTTTTGTCAGGAAGAAAGACGGATCTCTTTGGATGTGTATTGATTATCGGCATCTCAAAAAGGTCACCATCAAAAACAAATACCCATTGCCTCGGATATATGATTTGTTCGACCAGTTGCAAAGTGCTAAGTTCTTCTCAATGATTGATTTGCGGTCCGGGTATCACCAGTTAAAGAGCAGGGAGCAGGATATTCCTAAGACTGCCTTCAGGACTCGATATGGGCACTTCGAGTTTCTGGTAATGTCTTTTTGGCTAACTAATGCCCCAACAGCTTTTATGGATCTTATAAATCGGGTTTTCAAACCGTGTCTTGACTCCTTTGTGATTGTTTTCATTGACGATATCCTTGTTTATTCGTGGAGTCAGGAAGATCATGCTACTCACCTCAGGGTAGTTCTGCAGACTCTTCATCAGCACCAGTTGTATGGAAAGTTTTCAAAATGTGAATTTTGGCTAGACCCAATCACCTTTTTGGGCCATGTTGTTTGCAGGGAAGGGATTTGGGTTGATACCCAAAAGGTTGCAGCGGTAAAGGATTGGCCTAAGCCAACTACCCCGATAGAGATTCGCAGTTTCTTGGGTTTGGCTGGTTATTATCGAAGATTTGTGGAGGGATTCTCTACCCTCGCCTCCCCATTGACTAAGCTGACGCAGAAGGCGGTTATGTTCCAGTGGTCCGATGTTTGTGAAAAGAGTTTTCAGGAATCAAAATTGAGATTGACTACGGCGCCGGTGTTGGCCTTGCCAGAGGGTACAGAGGGATTTGTGGTTTATTGTGATTCTTCAAGGGTTGGTTTGGGGTGTGTGTTGATGTAGTGTGGGAAGGTTATAGTATATTCTTCTAGGCAACTCAGGAATCACAAGAAGAATCATCCAATGCATGATTTGGAGCTCGCGGTGGTTGTGTTTGCATTAAAGATCTGGCGCCATTATCTTTATGGGGACCATGTGGACGTGGTCACATACCACAAGAGTCTTCAATATTTATTCAAACAAAAGGAGTTAAAGTTAAGGCAGCGGAGGTGGTTAGAATTGCTCAAGGATTGCGATATGAATATTTTGTACCATCTAGTAAAGGCGAATGTGGTAGCCGACGCTCTTAGTCAGAAATCCATGGGTAGCTTGGCTCATTTGGAAACAGGTCAGAGGCTTTTGGCTTGGGAGGTTTATCAGTTGGCCAGTCTGGGTGTATGTCTTTTAGCCTCAGATGAAGGGAATGTCGTGGTGCGTAACAGAGTGGAGTCTTTGCTTGTAACGGAAGTCAAGGGAAACCAATTCAGGGATCCAGCTTTGGCACAGTTGAGGGAAGAAATTCTGAATCATAAGACTACAAAATTTTCACTCGGTAATGATGACGGTGTTTTGCGGTGCCAAGGGAGACTATATGTTCCGGACGTGGATGATCTTCGGGGAAGGGTAATGACAGAGGCTCACAATTCCAGGTATTCACTACAAACAGTTACTACGAAGATGTATCATGATCTCAAAGTGATTTATTTGTGGAATGGTATGAAGAGGGGTGTGGCGGACTTTGTGGCTAGGTGTACGAATTGTCAGCAAGTGAAGGCCGAGCATCAGAGGCCCGGTGGGTTGACGCAACTCATGGAAATACCAATGTGGAAATGGGAGATGATCAATATGGACTTTGTGGTAGGGTTACACCGCACTCAGCGCAAGTTCGACTCAATTTAGGTGATAGTGGATCGACTCACAAAATCAGCTCACTTCTTGTCAGTCAATTCCACCTATACTGCAAAATATTATGCTCAGTTATATATCAAAGAAATAGTCATGCTCCATGGCGCTCAAGTGTCTATTATCTCAGATCGAGGGGCCCAGTTCACAGCTAACTTTTGGAGGAAATTTCAGCAAGGTTTGCGTACGTAGGTAAATCTCAGCACAACATTCCACCCACAGACTGATGGGCAGGCAGAGCGGACCATTCAAACGCTTGAAGATATGTTACGGGCTTGTGTATTATATTTCAACAATAGCTGGGATGATCACTTGCATCTTATAGAATTTGCTTATAATATCAGTTTCCATGCTAGTATTCAGATGGCCCCATTTGAGGCATTGTACGGAAGGACGTGTAGGTCTATGATTGGATGATTTGTTGTTGGCGAGGCGGAACTGCTAGGACCGTATCTTGTGCACCAAGCTATGGAAAAAGTTAAAGTCATTCGGGAGAGTATGAAGACTGCTCAGAGTCGTCAGAAATCCTATGCGGACGTTCATCGAAGAGATTTGGAGTTTCAAGTAGATGATTGGGTATTCTTCAAGGTGTCTCCCATGAAAGGAGTGATGCAGTTTGGGAAAAAGGGGAAATAAGGCCCAAGGTATGTCGGGCCATATAGGATTGCTCAAAGGATAGGACAGGTGGCTTATAGGCTGGAATTGCCCCCTGAGACGTTATTAGTGCACCCAGTGTTTCATATGTCCATGTTGAATAAGGTGATTGGGGATCCATCCGCCATTGTGCCGGTTGAGACGGTTAAAATTAATGAAGGATTATCATATGAAGAGGTTCCAGTTGCTATTCTTGATAGGCATGTCCGTAGATTGAGGAACAAAGAGATTGCTTCTGTTAAAGTGTTATGGATAAGTCGACAAGCCGAAGAAGCCACGTGTGAAGCGGAAAATGAAATGAGAGAGAAATGTCCCCATTTGTTTGAATAAGTCCAGTAGTGGTTTTGAAAGTTGTCATTCCTAAGAAATTATATATTGTGTTAAATTTTGTGCAAGAACACTCCACTCCCCTAATTACCCTACTATTGTGACTTCTCAAAATTTGTGCCATAAATGTATATGTTGTTGTGATTAGCTGAATTATGTGCAACTCATTGTAATAGTTGAATTATGTGCAAATTTGTGGAGTTAACCGAACTATGTGAGGCTTATGGAAGTAATTGAATTATATGTAGATTGTTGAAATGACTGGATTATGTGCAAGCTGATAGAGTAACTGAAAATGTGTGGAATTGGTTAAAATGTGTTTTGTGGGCTCTCTGGCAGGTAAATAGGCCTAATTACAAAGGAAACTCTGGCGAAATTTTCAGGAAATATCGGAGTTAGTAAAAATGCGGGGGTTGGCATGTTTTGTATTCTCTTAGCTAATTGATTCCTCGATCCTCATTCGAGGATGAATGATTTTAAGTGGGGGAGAATGTAAAGACCCGTAAAATTTCATGGCTAAAAATAATACCCAAACAGGTCCCCGTGTTGTTATGACTGTAGAAATTCTTAAAATGGACCCTTTTTGAGTAATAAGTACCCCGGAACTTAAAAGATATAATTTTCCAAATTTGCGCAGGTATGCGGTCCCCTGTACGATCGCAGATCAGGTATGCATACCGCATAGTCGTTGCATACTTGGACAGTTTGCTGTCCATTTTGAGGACAGCTATGCGGCCTAGAATGCGATCTCATTTCATGAATACTTGGACTGTTTGCTGTCACATTCTTGTACCTTGATTTTTGCGGAGTGAGTTATGCGACACACTATGCGATGGCATAACAGGTATACAGACCGCATAGTGGTCTCATACCTGGGCAGTCTGCTATTCTTTTTGGCCCATTCGAGGTCCATTTATGCGACAGGAATGCGGACTGCATAGCAGGAATGTGATCGCATTCCTGACCACTTATCCGCTTCGGGAATGTTAAAATTCTAATTTTATACCCGACCCCCAGTTCATTAAAACACTTACCCCCTTCCATTTTAAAGATTTTCTGAACAAAATAGAGAGAGGGAAAAGAGAGTTTAGAGAGAGAAAGTTCCAACTTCATCAAAGTGATCCTCCTTCATCACTGAAGCTTGGAACTAATCAAGTAGCACACCATTTTCTTCACAAAAAGAGGTAAGCTTCTACCCCATCAACCTCAATTTCCAGATTTTTGTTAAAATGAAACATGGTTAGGTGATTTCATGAAGATGGGGGTAGGATTTTGCATGCATGTAACCAACTATTTATAATCTAGTAAAGGGAAACGGGTTTGGGTAATTATTCACAAAAAAGGGGGTTAGTAATCTAAGGGAGGGGGGGGGAGGTCACATTACGTTAGATAAAATCCTAAATGAGTTCGAGTTATGTTTATGGTTCCTAATTCTAAGTGAAATATGTCACATTTTGGAATAGATTGACAGTGCTAGACGGTCCGGTGATTTGTGATTAAAAAGTTAAAAGGGAAATTACAAATCGAGGTATGTATGGCTAACTTTAATCTTTGTAGAGTCATCTTGTTGATGTCCAAGAACTCGGTGTGAAATTCTTGCTTGAGCATGTGTTAATTTATTGCCATGCTGTGTCGAGATGTAAGACTTCGTACTTTGAATTTCGTAGTCGATTACCATGTTATATGAGCTTGCGAAAATGTGATTCCTTGTGCTTATTCTATCAAGTGCAAAGCTCGTTAAATGTTGAATACATCGTTATGAGAGGATGCTGCAAAACGAAAGAAATGATAATGAATCAAAGTGTTGAATGTATCTAAGTGCTAAATGATGTGTAGTAAATAATGGAAAGGAAACGGGGATAAACTAATTGAGCTATATGTTGATAGCATACCGTACATGACTCACTGTTTGATAAAGATTTATGTGGTCTTGATTTCATATGGTTACTTGGTTGTTACGAATGAATATCCTTGACGATGAGAATTTTCGTGATTGAATTGTTGGTTGATGTTGCTATTACTTACATTGTTGAACGTATCAAAGTGCTAAATGATGTGTAGCAAATGATGAAAGTAAATATGGATTGATTTTATTGAGTTAAATGATTGTGGCAACACCATATATGAATTACTGATTGGTAAGGATTATTGTGCCTTGATTTCACATAGTTATTGGTTGATATGAGCTTATGTTCTTCATGATGAATATCCTTGTGATATAAATGTTGGTGGTTGTTGCTGTGAAATGTGATTGTACGGTGGGATCGGGTTGCACGGCGCTACAGAATTGTAAGGTCGGATCGGGTTGCACGCCGCAACAGAATTGTAAGGTGGGATCGGGTTGGACGCCGCAACAGAATTGTAAGGTGGGATCGGGTTGCGCACCGCAACAGAAGTAGAAAGGGTGTAATGTGATTGTGAGATGGGATCGGGTTGCACACCGCAACAAAAGAAACAAGGGTGGAATATGATTGTAAGGTGGTATCGAGTTGCGCACCGCAACAGGAGAATGATTGAAATAAGAAACTGTGGAACTCTCATTTGTGATTTTGTGTATCTCTGTGCAATATTTGTTTGGGTTTATTTAACTGCCTCATATATGTGTATTGCTAGATTTTACATAGAGTAAAGTTTGTTTATACATACTAGTACTATTCAATGGTACTAACGTCCCTTTTGCCGGGGGCGCTACATCTTTTATATGGATGTAGGTGGTTCTATAGCAGGTAGCTCGGTCCGCCGTTAGTGGTGCCTCCTCTTCATCTCTTTAGCAGTTCCGGTGAGCCCCATTTCCTCTCTTGGCCGTTTGTAGCATATATCATCCCTTTGTATATGTTATGTCTTTTAAGGTATAGCCGGGGCCTTGTTACCAGCAAGTATGTATACTCTTCTCCATACCTTTTTAGGCTCCGTAGACACTGTGTGGGTTGTATATATATATATATTTTGGGTAGTAGTTGTAATTATTCGTAATCTTGGTTCCGTGTCGGAAATATTCTTCTTAGTTTGTATATTTTGGGATTATCAAATTTTGAAGCTTTAAAAGAGGAAAAAATGGAAATTTGGTTGTAAATTCATTATAAATTTGTATATTGTGCACGGGGTAACGCATTGGGTAGGAAAGGCAATCCAAGTCCGCTTGAACGGAATCATTCGGTTAGGTTCCGGTCTCGTCCCTTGGTTTTGGGTCGTGACAGATATGAAGAAGAACATTGATGAGTTTGTCTCTCAGTGTCCTAGTTGCCAGCAGGTGAAGGTGGGGCACCAGAAGCCCGGAGGGCTAACGTAGACTATAGATATCCCAACGTGAAAATGGAGGCGATAAACATGGACTTTATCACAGGTTTACCTCGTTCTCATCGTAAGTTCGATTCCATATGGGTGATAGTCGACAGGCTCACAAAATCAGCTCATTTTCGACCGGTCAGATCGACATATACAATAGAAGGCTATGCAGAGGTATATATTAATGAGATAGTGCGGCTACACGAAGTACCACTATCTAGTATATCTGAGGTAGGGCCCAGTTTACAGCATATTTTTGGAGGTCATTTCAGAAAGGTCTAGGGAGTTAGGTGAATCTCAGCATAACTTTTCATCCATAGACTGATGGAAAAGCCGTGCACAATTCAGACGCTCGAGGATATGTTACGAGCATGTGTGTTAGATTTTAAAAGTAGTTGGGATGAACATTTAACTCTTATCGAGTTTGCATATAATAACAGCTACCTCTCCAGTATCTAGATGGCTCCGTACAAGACTTTGTGTGGGCGTAATTGCAGATCTCCTATAGGGTGGTTTGATGTCAGAGAACCGGGGTTACATAGGCCAGACTTGGTTTAGCAAGCTGTAGAGAAAGTAAAGCTTACCCCGGAGCAACTGTTAACATCCTAGAGTTGTCAGAAGTCATATTATGACATGCGGCAACGAGACTTAGAGTTTGGGGTTAATGACTGGGTATTCTAAAAGGTATCACCTATAAAGGGCGTGATGTGTTTTGGCAAGAAAGTCAAGCTTAGCCCATTATATATTGGGCCTTATATGATCATTCGAAGAGTGGGCCAAGTAGCATATGAGTTAGAATTGCCGTCGGAATTGAAGTTTGTCCATCTGTTTTTTCGCATATCTCTGCTACGGAAGTGCATTGGAGATCCTACCCCAGTGGTGTCCACAGATGATATACCTATTAAGGAGGACTTGTCATATGAGGAAATTCATGTTACCATCCTAGACAGACAAATCTGTAAGCTACGAAATAAGGAGGTAGCCTTTGTGAAGGTTTTATGGAGAAACAAAAATGTGGAAGAGATGACGCCGGAAGCGGAGGAAGAAATAAATTTTAAATATCCCCACCTATTTCAAACTGAAGATACGGCTCGAGGTGGGATAATTCATCACAACTCTATTTTTGCCAGTAGGTCATCAGGTAAGCTCTTATTTTTTACTTTCAAAATTTGTAATGGACAGCTGTGTGAGGCCAAGTGTTGCTATTCATAGACATTGGCCAAGTGTGTCATGTATAGTATTTTTTCTGGCTGCGTACAATTTGGTTTTAGTCTAGTGTACGGAGGAGACTCTGGAAAATTTTTCCCACTCTTTAAGAATAAACATTCGAGGACGAATGTTTATAAGGGGAAGGATGTTACATCTCACGTTTTCGTAAGTTAAAATCTCGTCTTAAGTTAATTAACGTAGACTCGGGGATGAGATTATCTTGAGATTATAAGCACTTATGCTATTTATAATAGGCGATAAGTAAATTTCCGTGAATGATAAAGGGTAAACTAATCAAAGAAATTGAGTTTCGTCGAAGATTGTCGATTTGGGATAAAATATGGTACGAGCAATAGTACCCGGTATTTATGGACTAATGCCATATGAGGTACTACATGACCATGATAGTTAGGTGTATAAGGTATGTTAAAAGTGAGTTGTATTTTAAGTAACTTGAGACAATTCTTAATTATGTGAATAATTGGTTAATTGGCTAATGGGGGAATTTAACAAGTTAATTAAAGATTAGTGGGTGCTTAATTAAGGTTTTGGATAAGCCTTAACGCGGTAGCCCACCATTCCAAAGTTATGACTCTTAAATTATTATTGAAATGTGGCTTATTTAAATATATTATGGGTCTTAGTGACCTAGCATGTGGGGCCTGCACCATTTAAAGCATATGACCTCTCTAATTCAAAAAGAGTTGCTTATATCAAATAGTAGGCAACTTAGTAACGTGACAATTTTGCTTCAAGAAGAATTCAAGCAAGAATTCAAGAATCCAAGAAAAAATTCCTTAAGAATCATGGCAACGTGACATTTTAGCAATTCTAAAAAAGCCCGGTTTAATATTTCTCAAGAATATCACACGGCTTTTTCCCTTCTTCGATCTTGTTGTCACAAATTTTGCCACAATTATCGTGTGCCAGAACGGTCGTCCATAGAACCGGCTCAGGTATGTTAAATCTAAGCCCTTCCTTCATTTTTGGCATGATCTCGTAACTACATGTGCTTAATAATGAGGCATAAAGAGAAGTTCATACTCCCGAATTTATATACATTATCCCAGTCTCCTAAGTTACAGTATTCTCCCTTATCGAAACTTTATATTCAATTAAGTATTGTCTCCTTCCAGTCAAGAGAGAAGGGGTTATATATATATATAGTATTATACTATTTTCACCACCATCGAGCTATAATAGATGGGTAAGCCCCTATTGGGCAACCTCTAATCAGATGGCAAGTTATATACCGAGTCTACTGTGACCGAGCGCCTATGAGTGAGCCAAGCATGGCCGAGATACAGAACCTAGTATGGCCGAGCGCCTACGAGCGAGCCTACTACGGCAGATTATTTATAAATACCGAGCCTTATAAGGACGGACATCTATTTTACTTACTATATTGAGGGAGTTGAGTCAATATCAACAGGTAAGCATATCTTCATATTTAATTTTGACTCCCAGTTAATTTTAGTTATTATTATTATAAGTTCATTTTCAGCTTTCAGACATTTTATTGTCTTATATACTCAGTACATTTATTTGTACTAACGTCCCTTTTTAGGGGACACTACATTTCATGCATGCAGGTTCAGAGAGACAGACGGGTAGACCTCATCACTTGATGTTGCCCGAGTTCAGCTTTATCACTAAGCTCCACATCCTTCGGAGTTGCCGAGTCTAGAGTTTTGTATACATCTTGTGTATATATGTATATACGTCATGGGTAGGTCGGGGCCCTGTTCCGATCACAGTTCATCCATTAGTAGAGGCTTGTAGACATAATCGATCAGTTAGTGCAGTATGTTGGGCTTGTACGCCTTGTACGTATATTTTTTTCGTTTGTCCATTGTAGTAGTTATGACGGCCTTGCCGGCCCAGATTTATATTGATGTTTAGTCAGTGTTGGTTTCCGTTCAGTTTTATCTTTTTGTTCGAAAATTGTCTTAAAATGTGGCCCATGAACAAAGTATGACATTTTATGTTCAGATCCCTTTAGTCGCAAGTTGGTATGCAAGGATAGGTGAGGCACCGGGTGCCGATCTCGCCCCTAGGTTCGGGGCGTGATATGAGAGTCCTCCCACAGCTCAAAAAAAGAATTGGCCACTCCTTTCAGGCGGTAGGAAGCCAAATCCACTCCCTATGTCTTAGTAGCACGCATAACTCGGAGAGTCTTATGCATCTCATCAATGAAGTCTTGTGGGTCTCCTCGGGATTATCATCGTGAACATCGGAGGATCCAAATGAAGAAACATGTTCACCATAGAAACAATAGAATCCCCTTGTTGGCTAGAAGGAAGGTGTGCAACATTTGATCTCTTGGCTTGAGAAGCCACTATCTGTGTCAGCATCTGGATGGCTTACCTAAGATCCCCGTCAGAAGTACCAAAAACGGAAGTAGGGGCCAGAGGTGGAACCGGAATATCAGTTGGAAGAACCGTTGAACCCTCAGTAGGTGCAGGAACTGTCTGGTGTGGCCTGGTCGGGTGTAGTAGAATTAGGCAGTGCAGCAGTCAGGGGATTATCATCGGCCCTCCGGTATTAACCCGCATCATCAAATAAAGGGTCAACTGCCACTCTTGAGGAGGCGTTGACTCCTTTTTCCAGTTCTTGCTCTCTTCTTAGGTTCCATGTACTAAAAGTTAAAGGAATGCACGATTTAGAGGTGGAACAGTTTCAGTATCAGTTTCACCACATGATCCAGAATATCATAGAAGGGTATTATTCCTAAATGTCCAAGCAGCCTCCAACTTATAGATGTGGTCGACAACACACTGATAAGAAGGGTATTATTCCTAAATGTCCAAGCAGCCTCCAACTAACTTTTTCACGCTCCGAACTTGGGAAGCGCGGCCGGCGGTGAACCGAGTGAACCAAATCAAGATAGCCTATTAGAAACTTTGCACCCAACTTTTCCATAATCAAGAGAAGACATAATTTCATTAATTAGACATTAGGGAGATCACATATACAATGCTAAGTCATTTCATTAGTTATATCACCCTTAAGTCTCAAAATGCATACATTTTATGGTTTGAGTTGAACAAGTGATCAAAACACGACATAACTTGTTTGACTTTTCTAGCACCCATGTACGACCCACATAGTGTCTACGGAGCCTCTAAAAAATACAAAAGAGTGTTATGATAGTGTCGGCAACAAGGCCCCGACTATACCTCAAAACGTGATAATAATATGAACAAAATATACAATACATGACCCCGGGATGAAGTGGGGCTATCCAAGTCTGCTTGGAAGAGGATATTCCACTATCAACTGATCAATACTGCCTGCTATGGAACAACGTGCATCTATTTAAAGATGCAGCGCCCCAGCAAAAGGGATGTTAGTACTGTCGAATACTACTACTATGTAAAACTAAGCACCATCTCAATAGAATGAATAATAATACAAAGGGAAACAGTTAAGAATTCAATAAGAGCTTCAAATAACACTAGACAATCAAGTTAAGGATCACATAGGTTTTTAAGTCAATTCCATGTTATTAGTTTCGGTGATCTTTAACGCTGATATACCATAATTTACAACACCATCGTATTCTTACACGGAGTCCGATCATGACCCTATCGGCTAGGTCCTCTCATTTGAGACATCAACCATAACCACAATTTCGTTAAAATTCCCAGAACAGTCACCACCATGTGTGCGGCATGCCGTCCGATCACGGCCCGATCGGCTAGGCCATCTCACTCGAGACATTACCCTTTTAGTCAATAACCTCACATCATACTCCTTTCACATCCTTTCAATTCATTGGCACTTGTGGCCACAATTATAAGTCATTCTTGGCACTTGGCCGTTTTTCATAATTCAAATTCGCTTATCCACATTCAAACATCATTATTGTTATTAATAACAACAAGGCTTCCCATTTAAGACATTGAATTCACATATGAGCAATTTGGGAATCATAGGCACATAGAGGATTTTCCTACATTTGGCATAACAACCTTTATTTCGATCTTGACTTGAAGTATTAACATTTTAACATTCCATATATTGAACACGTCCTCAATGATAAGATGACATAATGAAGCATTTACGATACATATTGAGCATATATCCTTCAACACAAGCACATTCGGATCAACCAATTTTAGTAAGATCAGTTTGGGACTTACACCAATTACATTAACACAGTGGGATTCAATTTTGGACTTCCTTTAAACTTTAAATGTTCTGGAATTCATAGTACTTCGATCTATTTTTGAAATATAACAAGTTGGACAAAAATTAGGAAGATGGTCATGATTCTAGCTCATTTGAGCACACTATCAAACACTAGGTGTGCATTAATGTTTTAAGGCCCTTTTTATGGAAGATTCTATTATTACTCAACCCATCCTCTACCATTTTTAGCTCACACCCTTCCCACATACTTTAAGAATATATGCATGCAAGATAACAACCCTACACCCAATAATTATCTTTCTAATTATCCTTTTTAGTAGATTTTCGAAATTTAATAGCTAGGGCATAGATTCTTACCTTTAAGATGAGGACTTTCTTGTTAATATTCAAGGATTATGCAAGAATTGTTGGATAATAGGTTGAAGGTCACTTGCCAACTCTAGGAACTCTTTCTCACTCTAAAAGTATCAGAATTATGCTAAAAAATAGACTATGGCATATGTTTTAGTGAAATACAGTCAGGTTTAAAAACCTCAAAAATGAAGCCTCGGGACAGGATCCGCGGTCGTATATGCGACCACATAATGGTTATGTGGTCTGCGAAATGGCCGTGAAAAATGGGCTTCAAAACTGGGCGGCCTGCTGCACTCGGCGGGTGTTATACGGCCTGCAGACATGTTTCGCAGTTGCATAATGCGCCAAAGAACCTCTCTCCGCAAAACTCTAAGGATGTTAATACGACTAAAATGCGGCCCACGAAATGGATATGCGGTCACATAATTGGCCAAGAAATTTCCCTCATAATTGACCCAAAAGGCTTCTTCACGCTATGGCCATTCAGCTGCCCGCAAAGTGATTATGCGGCCCCATAATGGGCCACAAATATGCCCATCTCCGCAAAATATTTTCCTTCAACTCCCAGCGCACTGTTCAATGCTAATTTATACTACTATTAACACCCACGCCTATCCAGACATCACAAATCCATGGCTTTTAGAAAAGTTTTTATGGGGCCTTACAGAATTCTCTTTAGATGGTAATTCTTTTGAGAGTTTCCTTGACAAGGTTAGGCAAGTGCTCAAAAGATGTGAGGAAACAAATCTTGTGCTCAATTGGGAAAAATGTCACTGCATGGTGGATGAGGGTATTGTTCTTGGCCACAAAATTTCCAAGCAACGAATAGAGGTTGATCGGGTAAAGATCGAGATCGTTTCCAAGCTTCCTTCTCCCACTTCCATAAAAGGCGTTCGGAGCTTTTTGGGGCATGCCGGGTTTAATAGGAGATTTATCAAGGACTTCTCAAAAATTGCAAGTCCCATGTGCAAGCTCCTTCAAAAGGATGGTAAGTTCGAGTTTGTTGAGAAGTGTCTGTAAGCTCTTGACAAATTGAAAGTAAGTCTCACCACGTCACTTATTATCGTCACACCCGATTGGTCTCTTCCATTTGAACTCAATATTATGCACCCCTAGGTGTACCCAAAAATACGGGTTAGAACATCCTTGATTCGTTTAACTTCTAATACTTGTTTATCACCCTTATACACTCTTGTATCATTTAAGACAAATAGGATTAACTTATTATCATCTCAAAGATAATCTCTTCTCAGATTTACGTCGACTAACTTAGGACATGAACCAACGTACGTGAATATGGGTTGTAACAAACAATATAATCCCCAGAACCGGTGGAACTGAGTCATAAGCCCTAAACAAATACACTAGTATTCTCTAAATACAACATTGTTGGATATGAGAATGAACTGCTGT
Source organism: Nicotiana knightiana (assembly GCA_005239525.1). NCBI lineage: Eukaryota > Viridiplantae > Streptophyta > Magnoliopsida > Solanales > Solanaceae > Nicotiana > Nicotiana knightiana. Next base: position 197,173 of record ML393204.1, read on the forward strand.
AAAGGCAACAATAGAAGGCGACTCTGAGGCTTGCGAGCGTCAAGCAGGTATACCTTGAAGTATTTAAAGTAACTAGGTCAACTCACTGGCGTCCGGCACGAAAAAAAGCACTTGGATCTGCAAAAAAATGTGCAGAAGCGTAGCATGCGTATACCACAACGGTACCTAGTAAATGTCAAGCCTAACCTCGGTAGAATAGTGACTAGGTCAAGTCAAGACATCTACTACACATAGAAACCTGAAAAAAATATTAATATAATATGGATACAAGAAAGTATAGAAATAAATGACAATAAGGCAATTTATCAATACAAGTTTAACGACGAAATTAAAATTAATAAATGACTAAAAAGAGAGTACATACGAAAAAGACAACAAGTAATCAATTACAGTAAGAAATATGAATGGAATGAGGTAAGGAAACAAAAACAATAACCTTCCAAATCAACAAGCCTTTTCAACATAAAATGTATAACGAAAATCACAACCGAAGTACCACACCTAATATTCACATTTCACAATCACAATCTACGTTATATCACTGCGTTTGCCTTGAATTTATTTTAAAAACATTTTCCCGATGTAGCTACACACACTTTAGCCCCCTTATCTCAATGTGTGGCTACAAGTAATTCCGTTAATAGCAACACGCATGTAAATCCCACCGTATCTCGCCTCATGTGGATCAATACCCACCCTTATACCGCCGCATGAAATATCACAACACAATAATTAACTCTCACCACACCTGCCCATATGCCATAACATTGCCATAAATCAACAATATCAATGTCACCACAACACATAGCCCACAACTCAACCACAATATGTATAAGAATCTCAATAACAACAAAATGAATGGAAAATAACTCTATAAGTAAAGGTATTCATTTAAACAACAATTTCAACCACAAACGTGTCAATAGCTCTCAACAACTAAAACTTCAATATCTCAACAATGAAGGTATTTCAATGAAATGGCAATTTCAAATTCTAATACACAACATAAGCTTAGCAATGAAATAGATAGCATTAAATAAAAACTACAACTAAATGCGTGAGAGTAGGTCAACAATGGAAAGAATAGCCTATAACAACAACTACTAACAAATGCATAGAAGAGTAACCTCGACAATGGAAACTAAAACATGTAATAACAAATTCGATTAAAGCATGTAAGAATAAACTTGACAACAAAAGATAGAACAAATAGTAACAACTTCAATTAAATGCTTATAATTATCCCAAGGGTCTAAATTGATCAAATACCACATATAAAACCGTGTACACACTCGTCACCTCATGTAAACGTCTTCCACATATTCAAATAGTACAATCAAACCCAATCCTAAGGGGTGGTTCCCCCACAAAAGGTTAGGCAAGATACTTACCTTAATTTGGCCAAATCAACACTCAAATATAGCTTTTCCCTTAAAATTCACCTCCGCACGGCTCAAATCTAACCAAAAACGACTTAATATCATCAAATAATGCAAGAGAAACCAATTCCGATTAAAATAATGCAAGAGAAACCAACTCCCCAAAAGTCAACCCCGGCCTCGCCCGGTCAAAACCCGAGTTCAGTGGTAGATATCGACTACCATAGCCACACGAGTCCATATATGTATTTTGTTTCACATCCGAGTCCAATTCGACTTAAAATCCCAAATTTTTATTTTTTCAAACCATAGGGATAATTTCCCAAAAATTCTCTTAGATTCTCATACATTTGATGTAGAATCTCATATGTAATCATGTAATATAATTGAAACTTGATCAAAATCACTTACCTAATGGTTGTATGTGGAAATGCCCTCTCCAAATTGCCTCATACTGAGTCTAAGGTTCTAAAACATGAAAACGAGACCAAATCCCATCTTCCCAGCCATTTTGTTCGGGTGCAGAAGTCGCAAATGCAAAAAAGGACTCACAATTACGGCACCTGACAACCTTGACGAATGTCCCAAATGCGACACTGAGTTTGCATTTGCGAAGTCTGTTCCTCTCCCAAATGCACCCACTTGATCGCAGATGCGAACCTAACCAGCTGAGGCCTAACTTTGCAATTGCAAGTAAGAAATCGCAATTATGATACCTGCCTGTGTACTGACCAACTCGTAGTTGTGATGTTGGATCTCGCAATTGCAATAACTGGAGCACCAGCACACCAACAACCAAAAAATGAGTTCAATTTAATCCGAGACACGCCTGAAACTCACCCTAGCCCTCCAAACCAAACATCTACACAAGTATAAAAAATTCATACGAACTCGCTCGCCCAATTAGAACGCCAAAATAACATCTAGAACCACTAATTGGGCATCAAAACACATGAAATTCTAAAGGAAAACTCAAGAACCCTATAATCGCAACAAAGCGTCTGAATCCTATCAAACCAACTCCGAATGAAACCAAATTTTACAGACAAGTCCCAAATAGCAAAACCGGCCTATTCAACTCTCAAAACGAAATTCTGAACCCGATCGCCATAAAATCAACCTACAGTCAAACTTAGGGAAACTTCTAAACCTCATTTCCAACTTTTGGGTCAAATCTCTAAATTCAAATATGGGCATACGCCCAAGTCCAAAATAACAATACAAACCTATTGGAGCTACCAAAACACCATTCCAGAGTTATTTTCATAAAAGCCAAACTTCGGTCAACATTTCCAACTTAAGCTTCCCAACTAAGGACTGAAGAGTCCAAATAATTCTAAAACTTCTCTGAAACAAAAATAACCACCCCTGCAAGTCATATAACCATATACGGGAAGCTTCAAAAGGGGAAACTCAGCTCAAACAAACAAAACAACAAGTCAGATCGTTACATTCTCCCCCTCTTAAAGCAAACGTTCGTCCTCGAACGTGCATAGAGACATACCTGAAATTCCAAAAAGGTGAGGATAACAACTCTACATGTCATGCTCGAGCTCCTAAGTCGTCTCTTTGACCGGTTAACCCCTCTATTGAACCTTCATTGAAGCAATGTTCTTTGACCTTAACTTCCGAGTGATCTGTACAACCAACTGAAATGGAGTATTCATTTCCAACTCCCGAGCCATATTGAATCTAAGACCGTAACTAAGCCCCTCGATAAATCTGCGAACTCGCTCTCTAAGTGTACAAATCAAAGCGGGAGAATGATGGGACAACTCACTAAATATGATGGAATACTCCGACACTGTCATAGTCCCCTAACACAGCTGCTCAAACTGTGTGCGCCATGCATCTTTAAGAGTCTAAGGAACAAAGTCCCTCAAGAACAAATTTAAAAACTGAACCCATGTGAGTGGGGCTGCATCAACTGACCTACCCTCCTTGTAAGCCTGCCACCACCTATATGTTGCTCCTCACACCTGAAATGTAGTAAAGCCAACTTTGTTCACCACCACAATGCATATGGTGTAGAGAACAGTGGATTTTGTATTAAAAGCCCTGCGCATCTCAGTAATTACACCATTGAAAGTAGGAGGGTTACACTTCTTGAACCTCTCAAATCTCCTCTGCTCCTCCTCAAATGCCGCTGGCCTGGCCTCAGTACTAGAATAATGGGTTTTTCTGCCATAACTCCCAGTACCTCATATACATGGACCCGCTGCTCTAGAATACGAGTTGCAGGAGTCTAAGCATCCCCCCTAGCCTGAGATGTAGCTGGTGCAACGGGGATGAATCTCGCCTGAGCTAAAGTGTCGAACATACTCAGAAAGTGTGCTAATGTCTCCTGGAGTCCATGGGTAGCAACATGCACCTCGGGTGCCTGTCTCTCAACAGAAGCAACTGGTGGCTCCTTAGTCGTTGCTCGTGCAGGTGCTCTAACTGTAACACATGCTCCTCATCGGCCTATACCTGGACCTCTACCTCTCGTGGCTCTAGCAGCTGCACGGGTGTCTAATCATCTAATCCAACAGTGCATGTCCTCACAAATTTGCACGATAAGGAATCAAAGAAGTGGAATTTTCTGATAGTTTTGTAGCCTCTCGAAGATAAGCATAGACATCTGCGTACAAATCCGCAAGACTCTACTAAACTTGTTTGTGACTCGTTGCACCTATGAACCTAAAGCTCTGATACCAACTTGTCACGACCCAAAATACCCACCTTAGGATGCCCTAATGGCACCTAACTACGACTAGGTAAGCCTAAAAATCTCTGAGAATTTAGCAGAAATAACGACTAAAGTATTAAATTAAACTAAAAAATCCCATAATAACACCAAAATTGAAAAACAATCACATAATCCCCAAAACTGGTGGAACTGAGTCATAAGATCTAAAGAAATACACTAGTATTCTCTAAATATAAAATTGTTTGATATGAAGATAAACAATTACAAAAACAAAAATAGAAGGTGACTCTGAGGCCTACGAGCATCAAGCAGGTATACCTTAAAGTCTTCAAAGTAATTAGGTCAACTCACTGGTGTCCGGAACGAGCAGAAATACCTGGATCTGCACAAAAATGTGCAAAAATATAGCATGAGTACACCACAACAGTACCCGGTAAGTCTCAAGGCTAACCTCGGTAGAGTAGTGACGAGGTCAGGTCAAGACACCTACTAGACATAGAAACCTGAATAGAATATTAATATAATCTGATAACGAGAAGTAAAGAAATTAATGACAATAAGGAAATTTATCAATGCAAGATTAACAACGGAAATAAAAGCAACAAATGACAATAAAGATAGTGCATATGATAAAGACAATAACCAATTACAATAAAAAATATGAATGGAATGAGGTAAGGAAACAAAAACAATATGTGTCCAAATCAACAAGCCTTTTCAACGTAGAATATACAACAAGAATCACAACCGAGGTACCACACCTCATATTCACATTTCACTAGTCACAATCTTCCTTATATCGTCATGTGAGCCTTGCATTTATTTAAAAACATTTTTTTCGAAATAGCTACACGCGCTTTAGCCAGTTTATGTCACGACCCCAAATCAATATAGGTTGTGATGGCGCCTATCATGAAACTAGGCCAGCCAACTACTGAGAGTAACACACAAAACCGTCCGTTTATTATCACAAGTCAAAGTAATTCATTTAAGGTCCCTGTTTTAAGGATATAATTAACTGCAGTAATATCACAAAAAAAAATCTAACCACAACCCAGCACCCGGATACAACTGTCATGAGCATCTAAAGACATAAATACAATATCTGATAACAAGCCCCTATTAGTACAATCCGAAGAACACTAGAAATCTACAAGCTAAGAAAGGAAAAGAAGGCCAGTTGGGGACGCCGAGCAACTACCTCTATCCTCGAGCAATCTCCGAGCAAAGGAGAAATCAGCTAACACTCATATCTGGTACCTGGACCTGCACACAAAGGTGCAGGGAGTAACATGAGTATTCCAACTCAGTAAGTAATCAAAGTAACTAAATACTTGAGTGCAGTGACGAGCATTTAAAAGTGATAGTTTCATAAAAACATATTCCAGTGAAAAACAAATAGAGTAATCAAAAGAATACATTTACCAAATACTTTACAAACTCCAGTTCCCTTTTTTTTATAAAAATCTTGCATAAAACATTAACTCAACGTCTATTAAAGAGACCTAGTGCAAAATGAGTGAAAAACAATGATGTCACAATTTATAGCCTCTCGGGCACAATATCACCCATACGTAAGGTCTCTCAGTCACTCGTGACTCCTCTGTTAGTACTCAATGCTCACACTCAGCACTCTCACTCAACAGGTACCACATATCCACACAAACTGTTGCTGCGTGCAGCCCAATCAACATAACATATGCTGCTGCGTGCATTCCGATCCAAATAACATATATATATATATATATATATATATGTTGTGGCGCGCAGCCCGATCCAGATAATAGTCGACTGCGCTCACTAGGGGTGTATAGACTCCTGGAGGAGCTCGTACAGCCCAATCGCTATATTGTTGCGGCGTGCAGCCCGATCCAATATATATATATATATATATATATATATATA
>ML393205.1:0-29724 GCA_005239525.1 Nicotiana knightiana
ACCGCAACAGGAGCAATAAGGGTGATATATATATAGGGAGGAGCAATAAGGGTGGACAGGTGGAGCAGGTTGCACGCTGCAACAAGGAGAAATAAGGGAGGACACTTATATTTTACTGATTTTCAAAAACAAAGATTTGAAAACTTACTGTTTTACTTTACTATTTTTCATATTTTGCACTACATTTATTTTAAAGTCAAAGTTTGGAAATTTGGAAACTTACGTGAGAATTGGTTACAGCTGAGACCTGGAAAAGGTGGTTGAGTTATTTTAATTGTGCTACAGTTATTGTTTGTTTATTTTAAAATTTCCTTCTTGCTTTATTTTATATTGTTCACAAGTTATATTTTTAATGCCCCGCCATAGCTTCGTCACTACTTCGTCGAGGTTAGGCTTGGCACTTACTCAGTACATGGGGTCGGTTGTACTGATACTACACTCTGCACTATTTTGTGCAGATCCAGGTACCGGCCAGCGTTAGGAGATTTTTAGTAGCCCGCATTCATCATTCAGAGACACGAGGTAGATCTGTCAGCGTCCGCAGATTCTTTAGATAATGTTTTTATTATATTCGAAACAGTTATATTATTTATTTCAGCCCATTATTTGTAGTATTCTTAGTAGTTTGTGAATTGTGACACCAGACCCTAGGTAGTCTTATAGTTATATAACTAGTTCGTGGCTCAGTTTATTTCTTTGCTTATCATTTTATTTATGAAGTTATTCGTTGGAAATCATTAGATTTAGTTTACTTTAAATTTGTGTTATTGTGTTTAAGTAAATAATCAAAGGAAAATAGCTAATCGAATTCTAACATTGGCTTGCCTAGCAAGTGTGGTGTTAGGCGTCATCACGATCCCTAAGGTTGGGAATTTGGATCGTGAAAAGTTGGTATCGAGCACTAGGTTGCATAGGTCTCACAATTCACGAACAAGCTTGATAGAGTCTGAAGGATCGGTACGGAGACGTTTGTACTTATCTCACAGAGGTTATGAAGTTAGGAAAAAACTCAATTTTTATTTATACTCTGTCGTGCGATTCTTAGTATCTCAAATACTGATTGAACTCTTTCTACTCTCTCGCGGATGGCGAGAACACGTGCTTCTTCTTCCGCTAACCAACAATCTGGTCTTCCAGCAGCAACAACTCCTATTAGGGGCAGAGGTCGAGGCCACGTCAGAGGCCGAGGCAGGGACAGGACTCAGCCCGTTGCTCATACTGCAGCCCCAGCTGCGGAGCCCCAGATTGAGATTGATAAGGGGCTCCAGCTCAGACCGTTCCAACTGGACCATCTTAGGTTCCAGAGGGGTTTATTTCCACCCCGGTACTTCAGGACGCTTGGTCCGTTTAGTGGGCATTATGGAGAGTGTTGCCCAGACTGGCACATTTCCCGTTGCAGCAACCATATCTCAGGCTGGAGAAAGGGTCCAGACTCCTGCTATCCACACTCCTGTTCAGACTACTCCTCAGATTCAGACCCCAGTAGCCATCCAGTTGGGGTAATTCAGCCAGTTGCTCCAACACCACCCGTTGAGAGGGCTTCTATGTCTATCGATGCTTTATGGAGGTTGGATAGGTTCATTAAGTTATTTCCTGTTCATTTTAGTAGTGAGACTTCAGAGGATCCTCAGGAATATCTGGATAGTTTTCATGAGGTATTGCATAATATCTGTATTTTGGAGACCAATGGGGTCGATTTCGCTGCTTTTCAGATGACTGGTGCCGCCAAGAAATGGTGGAGGTATTACTTGTTGACTAGACCTGTTGGGTCACCTGCTCTGATTTGGGATCAGTTCTCACATCTATTTTTGGAGAAGTTCTTGCCTGTTACCACTCGAGAGGAGAAGCATCGTCAGTTTGAGCGACTCCAGCAGGGCAACATGACTGTGACCCAGTATGAGAATCATTTTGTGGAGTTGGCTAGACATGTTAATCTCTTGTTGCCCACAGAGAGAGAGATGGTCAGACGGTTTATTGAGGGCCTTGCTCAACCCATCAGGTTGCATATGGCCAAGGAGACAGGGACCAATATTTCTTTTCAGGATGCAGCTAATGTGGCTAGGAGAGTTGAGTCGGTGCTCGATATGGGAGGTCAGGGGTCTGATAAGAGACCTCACTATTCCGGTGAATTCAGTGATGCCTCATCTGGAGGCGGGATTTCATTTAGCAGAGGCCAGTCTTCCCGGCCATTTCATTCAGCACTTCAGGCTTCACATAGTACTTCAGGTGGTCGTGGTTGTTATATGACTCCTTCCGCTCAGCCAATCCACATTGCTCATTCAGCTCCTACCAGAGCACCTCCTCTGCACAGTTATTATCGTGGTCAGCCGGCTCGTCAGGGTCAATCTTCATATCAGGAGGGATATTTGAGTGTGGTGAATATGGGCATATTAGGAGATCTTGTCCAAAATTTCTAGGTAATCAGCATCAGTACCAGGGTTCTCGTGCCTTAGTTTCGGCACCAGCTGCAGCACCACCTTCCCAACCAGAAAGAGGTAGGGGTCAGGTATCCAGAGGTAGGGGTCAGGTTGTTAGAGGTGGAGGACAGATCGCTGGAGGTGGAGGACAGATCGCTGGAGGTGGAGGACAGCCTGCTAGAGGTGGAGGTCCGTCTGTCAGAGGTCCTCCCAGAGACGTAGTTCAGGGTGGCGAGGCCCAGCCCCGATTATATGCATTCCCAGCCAGGCCTGAGGCGGAGTCCTTAGAGTCCTCTGATCTTGTCATTACAGGTGTCATCTCAGTTTGCAATAGAAATGCTTCAGTTTTGTTTGATCCGGGTTCTACTTATTCTTATGTGTCATCCTATTTTTCCTCGTATTTGGTTGTTCCCCGCGATTCCTTGAGTGTTCATGTTTATGTGTCTACGCCTATGGGGGATGCTATTGTTGTAGATTGTGTATATCGTTCGTGCGTAGTCATTATCGAGAGTCTTGAAACTAGTGTAGACCTTTTGCTTCTTGACATGGTCGATTTTGATGTCATATTGGGCATGGATTGGTTGTCACCTTATTATTCCATCTTGGACTGTCACGCCAAGACAGTTACTTTAGCTTTGTCGGGATTGCCTTGGTTAGAATTGAAAGGGACTCCTGGTCATTCTCCCAGCAGAGTGATTTCTTATGCAAAGGTTCGTCGAATGGTTGAGAAAGGATGTTTGACTTATTTGGCTCATATCCGTGACTCTGATGCCGTGATTTCTTCAATAGAGTCAGTGCCTATTGTTCGGGAGTTTCCCGGAGTATTTCCTGTAGACTTATCGGGGATGCCACCCGACAGGGATATCGACTTTTGTATTGATGTTTCTCTGGGCACTCAGCCCATTTCTATTCCTCCATACCGGATGGCCCCACCAGAATTGAAAGAACAGTTGCAAGACTTGCTTGATAAAGGTTTTGTCAGGCCTAGTGTCTCGCCTTGGGATGCACCGGTGTTGTTCTTGAAGAAGAAAGATGGGTCGATAAGGATGTGTATAGATTATCGGCAGTTGAATAAAGTTACTATCAAGAATAAGTATTCGTTACCGAGAATTGATGATTTATTTGATCAGCTTCAGGGTGCTAGGATGTTTTCGAAAATTGATTTGAGATCGGGCTACCATCAGTTGAAGATTAGGGCGTCTGATATTCCTGAGAAAACCTTTCGAACGAGGTATGGGAATTATGAATTTTTGGTGATGTCCTTTGGGTTGACTAATGCTCCAGTAGCCTTTATGGACTTGATGAATCGAGTTTTCAAGCCCCATTTGGACTCTTTCATAATCGTGTTCATTGATGACATCATTATATACTCCCTAAGTCGGGAAGAGTGTTTAACCAAAGAATTAGATCCTTTGACCAAAGCTATTCTTAGGATGAACACGGGTTTCTGATAACCAAGGCAAGACTGATTATTGTAACTAATTAAATAAAGAAAAATCAATGAGATGCACGAAAAGTAAAGTGTATTGCAATAGTGGTTCGAATGTCCTTTTACAGGTTATATTTTACTCCCTTATATAGGGAATTTCCTAATATAACGTCTGCCTTTTTCAGTGATTGAGCATTAATGACTAATTATGACATTAATGTAACGTTAAAATGAGTAACTATAACTGTTGCGTGAATATTGTGTAACGTGTGGATCACCAATTGAAGATCTCTGAATCTGCCATTTGTTCCGCCTAGACACATTGACCGTGTCTCTTCATCTTCTCAATCAGGTTGAGACTTCCATAGCTAATTAACCCGTGGGTGTGATTTGTTGTTCCTCTTTGCCTCATACCTCTTCATAGAGTCCCGTACAGTTGTCGTGTCTTCTTTTCTTCACGTAGACTACTGAGTCATCAAGATTTATTACACATGTGAAGATTTTTTTTACCAGTACAGATAGTCCCCCCACTTACCATATATTTATCGATTTAATATTTGGTAAGTGGATACTCATTTATGGCGGGAATATTTTTCCGCCGCTTCACTTGAATCATTGCATCTTTTTCTGAATGTAGGTGTTGCTTGTTACTTCCATTTAATGCTTATGCCACATGGAATTTCCGGGTTGGTTCTGCAATTGTTCAGTGCCTTTTAGGGCTTTTTGCGGCTGCATCAGTCACGAAGTGACATCTTCAATTATGGCTTTCATATCATTGTTTTTCCCATTTTTTACGGTTGTCTTCGAGTATAAATACCCCTTTTCTTTTCTTTCACGAAAAACTTCTAACTTTCAAACTTTATTTGTAAAGAACTTTTTCCTTGTCTTTGTAGATATGTCTTCTTCAAACCAATCTAAGAGAGTCATAAACGTAGATTATTTGACTCCATCTTCTGCTCCAACACGGAGTAGGAGAGGTGGCAGGTTGAGGAGTTTAGGTTCTACTCATTCAAGGGGTTCTTCCTCTGCTCAAATTATTTCCCCTCCTTCTTCTAGGTCTTTAACTTCTCCGAGGGCTAGGGCTTCTAGATCTTCGTCCAAAGGTAGAGGACATCAAGAACCTTTGTGCGAACCGAGGGTCGATGAAATAGTACCTGCGGAGTTCACCTTTGCTAGGGATAGTCAAGCCCTTAGAGATCATATTTCTTCATTGTCGTCTCTTGACAGTGCTGACAAGTACCCTACCCAACTCACTGAAGGTTTAAGTCCTCTTATATGCAGGGACTGTTATTGGAGTTCCAATTTTTCTGTAATCGTTCCAAACAATAATCAAAGAATAACGTCTTACAAGACAGGGCATTCTTTTGTTTATACCTATCCTTTTACATTAGGGTTTAAGCCTCCCATTGACCCGGTTATCATCGAGTTCTGTTGATTTTTCAAAAATTTCTTGGGACAAGTCGGTCCTCTTGTATGGCAAGTCGTTGCATGTCTTAGATACTTGGTTACCTTATCTTCGATCCCCTTTACCTTTCATCATCTTATTCACCTCTATTCCCCAATGTTGTTCTGCTAGGGAACTTTTACACTGGCTGCTAGGAGTAAAAGGGTGTTTGTGACTTCTGAAGATGATAAGGATCGAGGTTGGTACCTTCGATACGTTGTTGTGCATACGGTTGGCTTAGTAGGTGAAGAAAATTTTCCCTTCCCTTAGAAGTGGAATTGTTCACGTGAGTACATTTTAGCTCACATTCTTTGCTTTTTGCTTTAGATGTTTTACTAACACCGTAGTTGTTTCTTATTTTTCAAGCAATAATAGAAACCGTCGAGAATGTCTCCGGTTTCAGAGATCGGGTAGAAAAGCTTTTGTTAATCACTCCATTGGGAGAACGTCTATGGAAGTACCTCTCTGAGAGGTTTGGTTGGAGAGTTAAGACTCATGGTAAGTGAAGCCTTTGTTTGTACTTGTTTCTCCCTTTGAGCATTATTTAATCCTTTCCTTTTGACAGGGTTTCCTGCTCGTGGAGTTTCTGCATCCGCGTCTGTTCCCAAGTTATCCCTAGCTCAGGCCCAGGAGATCATTTCAGGCTCTTCTTCTTCAAAGAGAAAAGCAGGTGGGTCAAGGACCTCGGAAGAAGAGGAGGAAAAAGAGGGCTTTTTAATCCATAGGTTACGCAGAAGGAAGGTGATCTCAAACGGCGAGTCTACACCTGTTATTGATCCTTCCATACCTGAAGTTGAATTTTCTGCCCTTGACGATGCTTCTCCCTCTCTCGTGCATGATTCTGTGGATCATTTATTCCAGGAAGGCTTTGGTCCTATTGCTGATGAAGATCCCCTGGTTTTTTTCTCTCCTTCTCTTAGAGAACTCTCCTCCATTGTTCCAGTTATTTCTCCTGCCCCCGTGCCTATTCCTGATCCTATTCTTGCTCCCTCTCCCGTGGCTTTTTCGGCTCCTCAGACTTCCTTTCCCGTGGCTCATGCATCTGTTCCTGCTTCCGCGCCTTCTATTTAAGAAGTAGGGTCTTCCAGCAGGGAGATGAGGCAGGTGATGATAGAAGTTCCGGCAGAGGGTAGCCTCTTTAAAAAGTCTAGCCAGCCTGAGGTTTGGTTGAAACCGTTGATAGGTCCGATAGAGAGAGCTAAGCTGGATAGCCACAGTTTATTCTTGTAGGCGTACTTATCATATCTAATTCATTTCCTTTTGTAGATAAATCTTATAGGCACGGGGCTTATGAAAAGGATTTCTCATACGGAGCAGGAAGTAAAGGAGTGGCATGCTGAAGTAGGTAACTGGAAAGAACAGTATGAAAGCTTAAGGCTCGACATGGATGCCGTAGAAGAAGAAAAAAGTACTTGGAGCAGCAAGTGAGGGTCATGACGGCAGAGTTGGCCGTGGAGAAGGCATCCTCTGATCAGGCAGACAAGGATAGAGCGTCGAGTCCTCATTCGCAGAGCAGCTGTTTCGTGCCTCTGAAGAGATCAGGATTTTGAAGGCCTTACTAGACCAAAAGGAGGAGTATTCAGGAGAGCTTGTGCAATCACTTACCCAGACCCAGGAATATCTCCGCAACTCTTTAGAAAAATTCCAATTCCTGGAAAGGTCTCTCGCTCATTTAAGGGTCTCCAAAGATGCTGATGTGGCCGAGAGGGACGAGCTAAGAGCTGAGGTTATGATATGGGAGAAATATTACGAAGCTCTTGAAGATAGGACAGTCGTCGATGTTAGTTGGGCGTACATGAATTCTCGCCTCGACACATTGACTGAAATGAGCCGAGAGGGTTTCGACCTTAATGCTGAAATTGTAAAAATCAAGGAGTCCATTGAGAAGGCTCAACAAGGTCAGAATCTTTCTTCACCTGTAGGTGAGGCTCCTGCTTCTCAATTCTCTTCGTCCCAAGCCGCTCCTGCTCCTTCTGCCAGTAAAGTCAACCCCCCTCCTGATGAAGTTTAAGAATTTGGTTCCTCCCTTTTTTTTCTGTCTCAATTGGTGGTTACCCCCAGCCCCATCGGGGGTAAATTTGGATCTCTTAAAGTCTCCAAATGACAACTTAGGGGCACCTTAATGTATAAAAAACTCTATACGGCTAAGTATAGTTAATACGTAGTTTTTACTTAGCCGTTTTAATATATTAATGCAAGTATGACTTTTATTTTCCGTTGGGTTTCTGTTTCACTCTTTAAGTCTTTTGCATGCTTTATTTTCCGAGGTTTTAGTTTTACCTCTGAGTTTTGCATATAGAATGCTTTAGATTACTCGCACCTTTTCGTAATAGGCATGGTGTCATATAAAATGTGTGCCTTTTTGTAGTAGGCATAATATATGAAAGAGGGCCCTTTTTGATCGACACTTAATGAAGAAGACGTCTCAACTTCATAATGGTGTAATAATGCAATAGAGTGATAGAAATTTTTCACATGTTTAATAATGTTTCTGAGGAAAGTTTTTTGTTTGAACTTTCAAGACATTTTACATGTGTTTGATTATCGTCTAAAACTCATGTTGCAACTGTTTTCTTTTAACAGATTTGATATACACTTGTATTTCGTAACTGTTTTTCGTATGTAACAGTTTTTTCGAGTTAATACAAGAGAGCAACTATTTTTCGTTCGTAACAGTTTTTATTCAAGTTGGGGTTTTCACCCGTAACTGTTTTTGTTGACAACAGTTTTCAATAAGCATGAGGGAAATGCTCTTACATCCGTAACTATTTTATTTGATAACAGTTTTTTGAACAAGTACAAGGATTTTGATCTTTCATCTGTAACTGTTTTATTTGATAACAGTTTTCTATATGAGTACAAATATTTCGTAACTGTTTTTAGTTACAACTATTTTGAATGAGTACAATGATGATGATCTTTTATCCATAATTGTTTTTGGTTACAACGGTTTTCTTTTGAATTAGTACAAAGATGTACATTTCTTCCTCGTAGCTAACATTTTGCCTTTTAACCTGAACATGTTCGAAGGTTTTTTGGATTAGGATTTGTGTTTGAGTCTTTGGCTCTTTCGATTTTGCTCGTATCACTTGACTTGTTGGGTAGATGGATCTTCAGGCTCGAGCTTTGACTTTTTGATAGTCTTTTTTGCTTCGTCTTTGCCTTCCATACTGTATAGTCCCCCAAGTGTTTGAGCTTTGAAGAACGAAATCTCGAGCACTTGACTATTCTTTCCTTGTGGTCCTTTTCCTGAAAAGGAAAAACATACAGGACTCGAAGGTATATAGTTTTTAGATGATGACTGCTTAACCCTTTAAAACGTCCATCAGAAAGTGTAATCCTAGACCAGGAATTCAGTTACTTACTCGCGCCTTTGCAGGTCTAATATCATCATCTGGTGATGGGTTAGCTTTATGCCTATCATCTAAAAAGGTTAGTAAAATTTTAAATGTTCAAAATAAAATTGAACGTGTGATACCTGACCGGGGATACTTCTTTTCCTTAGAAGTAGTACTTCTTCAAGTGGATGGCATTCCAACTTGTTGGTAGGATTCTGCCGTCCATAGCTTCCAGCTCGTAGGCGCCCTTCCCAGCTATGCCTCGGACTTTGTAGGGTCCTTCTCAGTTTGGACTTAGCTTTCCTGCGCCTGCTTCTTTTGTTGATTGAAAATATTTTTTGAGGACGAATTCCCCAATCTTGAAGTATCTGAGATGAGCTTTACGGTTGTAATAACGCTCTATGATTTGTTTTTGAGCTACCATCCGTATTAGTGCTGCTTCTCTATGTGGTTCGAGCAGGTCCAGATTGGTCTTCAATTCGTCGTCGTTTGCTTCCTCCGTGGCTGTCGTAAACCTTATGCTTGGTTCGCCAATCTCCACAAGTATTAAGGCTTCTGAGCCATAGACAAGCGCGAACGGAGTTTCTCACGTAGCTGTTTTTGAAGTTGTTTTGTATGCCCCTATTACCGCTGGTAACTCATCAGGCCAATTTTCTTTGGCTTTATCTAGCCGCTTTTTTAGATTGTTGATGATGACTTTATTCGTTGACTCAGCTTGACCATTAGCCACGGGGTGGTATGGCGTTGAAGTGATCCGTTTGATTTGCCAGCTTTCAAAGAATTCTGTGATTTGCGAGCCTATGAATTGTGGGACATTATCACACACGATCTCCTTTGGTATCCCAAAGCGGCATATTATGTTTCGCCATAAAAAACTTTTAACTTGCTTTTCTCGAACCTGTTTGAATGCTTCTGCCTCTACCCATTTTGTAAAATAGTCGGTTAGCACGAGTAAAAGTCGTACCTGTCCTTTAGCTGTGGGAAGAGGTCCCACTATGTCCATACCCTATTTTATGAAGGGCCATCGGGATATTATTGGATGCAATAATTCCGCTGGTCGATGCATGTTATTGGCAAACCTTTGGCATATGTCGCATTTAGATACGAAGTTATCGGCCTCTTCTTCCATCTTAGGCCAATAGTATCCAGCTCTGATTAGGGTTTTTACCAAGGACCTCGCCCCTGAGTGATTTCCACAGTGTCCTTCGTGGACTTCTTTCATCACAAACTCCATTTTGTTAGGTCCGAGGCATTTTTCTAGGGGCCCTCCGAACATCTTGCGATATAATGAGTTTCGAATGAGGCAGTACCGTGCAGCTTTGCGGCAAAGTGCTTGAGTTGTTTTCTTGTCTTCAGGTACGGTGCCATTCTACAAAAAAATTAAGATTTTGTTTCTCCAATCACAGGTCAAATTGTTGAAAGTTACCTTATTTCTGTCCTGGTCCATCGCTGAATGGAATAGATGGACGACAATTGCATTGTCTTTGTTTGTTACTTCCGTGACTGTTGCGAGGTTAGCTAATGCATCTGCTTCTGCATTTTCCTCTCTAGGTATTTGTATTACCTTCCATGTTTTGAATTGCCTCACGAGCTCTCGTACCTTTTCCAGATATTGTTGCATCCGAGTCTCTCGAGCAATGTAAGTCCCCTGCATTTGATTTACTAACAGTTGGGAATCGCTTTTGATTACGATTTGCTCGATTGAAAGTGCTCGTGCGAGTTCTAGTCCTGCAATGACAGCTCCATACTCTGCTTCATTGTTAGTTATAGGATAACATTTGATAGCCTGTCGTGTCTTTTCACCTGTGGGTGATATTAAGACTATGCCTAAGCCGGCACTTTTTATATTGGAAGAACCATCGGTAAATAGGGTCCATAGACCTAGATTAGCACCGTTAAAGAGTTGTAACTCTTTTTCCACTTCAGGGACAATGTTATTACTAAAGTCAGCGATAAAATCAGCTAAGATCTTAGACTTGATTGCAGTCCTAGGTTGATATATTATTTCATGCTCACTTAATTCTATGGCCCACTTGGCTAATCTTCCTGATAGTTCTTGTTTATGCAGTATGTTTCTCAATGGATACGAGGTCACAACTGTGATTGGATGACATTGAAAGTATGGCCTTAATTTTCTAGATGCCATAATTATTAGAGCTAAGGCTAACTTTTCTAGATGTGGATATCTAGTTTCAGCATCTAGTAATGTCTTGCTTATATAATAAATAGGATATTATTTACCTTTATCCTCCCTTACCAATACTGCACTTACAACAATTTTTGAGACGACAAGGTAGACGTACAGCCCCGCCCCCTCCTTGCTTTGACAGCAACAAAGGTTTTGATAGATAAGCCTTTAGGTCTTCAGTCCATTCGAACAGATTTTGCTTTTTGAGAACTGCAAAGAATTTAAAACGTTTCTCGGAAGATTTGGAAATAAATCTTCCTAAGGCTGCAATTCTTCCCGTTAATCTTTGAACTTCTTTTTTGTTTATAAGTACATCAGGTATTTCTTCTATAGCTTTAATTTGATCAGGATTTACCTTTATTCCCCTGTTTGATACAAGGAAACCCAAGAATTTACCTGATTCTACGCCAAAAGCGCACTTTTCTGGATTCAGCTTCACATTATACCTTCGTAAAATGTCAAAGGTAATAGAGAGGTGCTGGAAATGTTCTTCCGCCCGTGTTGATTTTACCAGCATGTCATCGATGTAAACTTCCATCGTTTTTCCCAGATGTTCCTAGAACATCTTGGTCACTAGCCTTTGATAGGTGACTCCAGCATTTTTTAAGCCAAAAGGCATGACTTTATAACACTTAGTCCCCCTGTTTGTAATAAAGGAGGGTTTTTCCTCATCTGAGGGATCCATTTTAATCTGATTATAACCAGAATACGCATCTAGAAAGGTTAACAATTCATGACCTGCGGTGACATCAATCA
This sequence comes from Nicotiana knightiana, assembly GCA_005239525.1. NCBI lineage: Eukaryota > Viridiplantae > Streptophyta > Magnoliopsida > Solanales > Solanaceae > Nicotiana > Nicotiana knightiana. Next base: position 11,573 of record ML393205.1, read on the forward strand.
TTTGATCTATATGTGGTAATGAATCTTTGGGGCATGCTTTATTTAAGTTAGTATAATCTACACATACTCTCCATTTGCCATTCTTTTTAGGTACTACCACGGTGTTAGCTAGCCAGTTAGGGTACGTTACCTCTCGTATCGAACCAATTTTCAAGAGTTTCTGTACCTCTTCGTCAATCTCTTGGTTCTTGAATGGTCTTTGCTTTCTTTTCTTCTGCTTAACAGGTACGAAGGATGTATCTTCATTTAGTTTATGAGTCATCACTTCTAGTGGGATACCTGTCATATCTGAGTGGGACCATGCAAAGCAATCTGTGTTAGCCTTTAAATAATCAATTAACTTACCTCTTCGACCGGGGCTCCTCCTCGTGCCTATATACACTTTCTGTTCAGATTTTTGTTCAAACAATGGAACAGCTTCGAGCTCTTCCGTAGTCGTTTTGATGTGCTCGTCTTCCTCTGGTTCATGAATGCCGTCTGGTCTGGAATCTACATCTATGTGGTCCAATGCATCTTCTGTGGTGACTTGATTCACCTTCTCGTGAGTATCTTCTTTCGTACCTGTTTCAGCAATAATACCTTTCGTACCTATTTGGGTAGTAATTTCTTCCATACCTGTGTGGGCGGTGTTACCTGCTTGGGAGATTCCCTTATCTTTTGATTCTTCCACCTCTACTTTTTTGTTGTAGTGTACCACGGAATTTATATTTCTCATGGTTTGTTGATCGCCTCTAATTTGCTGAATCCCCCATTCGGAGGGGAATTTAATTACCTGATGCAAGGTGGATGGTATTGCTTTCATGTCGTGGATCCATGGCCTTCCCATGATTACGTTATAAGCCATGTCAGTATCGATGACTTGGAACCTGGTATTTTTGATTACTCCCTCAGCATAAGTGCTAAGTTCAATTTCCCCTTTTGTTATAACCGTAGAGTTATCAAACCCCGATATGGCTCGTGCCTTTGGGATTACTTGATTCTCCAATAGCATTTCTTCCACGACTCTTAGCAAAATGATATTGACTGAACTACCTGGATCAATCAACACTCTTTTTACGTTAGTGTCATGAATAAGTAAAGANATTTTTCATGTATGCATGTTTACCTTTTTCACTAAACAATTCTGTTAAATATCCCTTCAATAATTGTTCTACCTCACCTTGCAAAAATCTGCAATCTGCAGTTCTGTGTCCATGATCATTATGGAATTCACACCAGAAATTTGGGTTCCTCTTATTCGGGTTTGACATCATTTCTTTGGACCATCGAACCTTATCACCCATATTTCTTAATACTGAAATCAGTTCGGAGGTACTTACATTGAAGGTGTGATCCCCAATTCGTGCATTACCTCTAGGTCGTTCATCTCGATCCTTTCTGGATCTAGATAAGGACGAGCCCGCATCTCTGCTTGGTGGTCTATAATCTGACCTGGTGTTTTCGAACCTGGGACGAGTTTCACATTTCGATGGTCCTAAGTAAGGATTGTACCTATTTTTACCTGATCTCCTGTCTGATTCGGAACGTCTAGATCTGTTATGATCTTCATCTTTTGAACGAGCAATGGTATCTTCTTCTATTCGAAGTTTTGTATTGTACCTGTTATAGACATCATTCCATGTCATAGCTGGGAATTCTCTCAAGCTTTCCTTGAGTCTTCTTGTGGCTTCAAAACTTTTATCATTTAAGTTTCTTGCAAATGCCATGGCTGCCCAATTATCAAGCACCCTTGGTAGTAGCATTCTTTCTCGTTGAAACCTGTCTACAAATTCACGAAGTAGTTTCGTGTCTCCTTGTTTTATTTTAAATATGTCCTCCATCCTTTTCTCGACTTTTTGCACACCGTAATGTGTCGTTATGAAAGAATCTGCAAGCTCAGCAAAAGAATCAATAGAGTTTTCAAGGAGAAGAGAATACCAGGTTAGCGCCCCTTTGGTAAGTGTTTCTCCAAACTTTTTAACTAGGACCGACTCAATTTCTTGTTTTGTTAAGTCGTTGCCCTTCACTCCGGTAATAAAATCAATCACATGGTCGCGTGGGTCGGTTGTCCCGTCATACTTAGTAATGTCAGGCATTTTAATCTTCTTGGGAATAGGTACGGGTACTGCGCTTGGTTTCCAAGGTTGTTGAGAATATCTATCAACGTCAATGCCTTTGATAACAGGTGGTACTCCAGGAATTTGTTCGATTCAATCGTTTTGTTCCTTCACCTGTTTCTGCAAAGTTAGTAATAAAGTCTGTAATTCAGAGTTATTAGACATACCTGGTCTTGCTTCGAGAGATTCATTAGGAGTATCTCCCCTTCCTGAGTTTGCCAACCCAGACTGAGGATTTTCCATGGTGATGGTATTATTGGGGGGCGGTGTCAGTGGTACAGGTAATCCCCTCACAAATTCTTGCAAAGTCTGGCTCATATACTCTGCAATCATTTGCTTTACCCGATCTTGTTCGACCGTTTGATCATTATTATCGTTGTTGTTATTGGATCTTCCTAGGGATTGTTCCTTTGAACCACGTGGGGTTCCTGAAGGTGATGGAACTGGGGTTCCATTCCTTTGCTGGTTGTTGTCGTTGGAGTTCGACATAGTTCAGAGGATATTGCTTGAAAAGCAAACAAGATTATCAGATTCCCGGTAACGGAACCAATTTGTTTAACCAAAGAATTAGATCCTTTGACCAAAGCTATTATTAGGACCAACACGAGTTTCTGATAACCAAGGCAAGACTGATTATTGTAACTAATTAAATAAAGAAAAACCAATGATATGCACGAAAAGTAAAGTGTATTGCAATAGTAGTTTGGATGTCCTTTTACAAGTTATCTCTTACTCCCTTATATAGGGACTTTGCTAATATAACGTCTGCCCTTTTTAGTGATTGAGCATTAATGACTAATTATGACATTAATGTAATGTTACAATGAGTAACTGTAACTGTTGCGTGAATATTGTGTAACGTGTGGATCACTAATTGAAGATCTCTGAATCTGCCCTTTGTTCCGCCCAGATACATTTTGACCGTGTCTCTTCATCTTCTCAATCAGGTTTTTCCGTAGCTAATTAACTCGTGGGTGTGATTTGTCGTGCCTCTTTTCCTCATATCCCTTCATAGAGTCCCGTCCAGTTGTCGTGTCTTCATTGCTTCACGTAGACTGCTGAGTCATCAAGATTTATTACACGTGTGAAGCTCTTTTTTACCAATACAAAGAGCATGAGCACCACCTTCGTATAGCGCTCCAGACTTTGAGGGATAATTAGTTGTATGCAAAATTTTCAAAGTGTGAATTCTGGTTAGATTCAGTAGCTTTCTCGGGTCACGTCGTATCAACCGAGGGTATTCAGGTGGATTCTAAGAATATAGAGGCAGTTAAGAACTGGCCTAGACCAACTTCAGTCACGGAAATCAGGAGCTTCTTGGGTTTGGCGAGATACTACCGTCGTTTTGTGGAGGGGTTCTCATCTATAGCAGCCCCGATGACGAGATTGACTCAGAAGGGTGCCCCATTTAAATGGTCGGATGAGTGTGAGGCGAGCTTCCAGAAGCTCAAGGCAACCTTGACTTCAGCACCGGTATTGGTGTTACCATCAGGTTCAGGATCTTTCATGGTATATTGTGATGCTTCCCGTATTGGGTTGGGAGAGGTGTTGATGCAAGAGGGTAGGGTGATAGTGTATGCGTCTCGACATTTAAAGATTCATGAGAAGAATTATCCGGTCCATGACTTAGAGTTGGTAGCCATCGTTTACCCGTTGAACATTTGGAGGCACTATCTTTATGGCGTGCCATGTGAGGTTTACACGGATCATCATAGCATCCAGTACTTGTTCAAGCAAAAGGATCTTAATTTAAGACAGAGGAGATGGTTAGAGTTATTGAAATATTATGACGTCACTATATTGTATCATCCGGGAAAGGCCAATGTGGTGGCCGATGCATTGAGTAGGACAGCAGTACGTATGGGCAACCTTGCATGTATTCTAGTTGGTTACAGACTGTTAGCTTCAGATATTCAGATGTTGGCTAATCAGTTCGTGAGGTTGGATATTTCGCCCAGTCATGTTCTAGCTTGTAGAGTTGCTCGGTCTTCCTTATTCGAGCGTATCAGAGATTAGCAGGATGATGACCCACACTTGATGGTCCTTAGGGACACAGTTGGGCATGGTGGTTCCAAGAAGGTTACAGTTGGAGATGATGATGTTTTGAGGATGCAGGGTCGTATATGTGTGCCTAATGTTGATGGCCTTAATGAGTTGATTCTTGAAGAAGCTCACAGTTCTAAGTATTCTATTCACCCGGGTGCTGCCAAGATGTACCAGGACCTGCGACAGCACTACTGGTGGCGAAGGATGAAGAAGGATATTGTTGCTTATGTGGCTCGTTGTTTGAATTGCCAACAGGTGAAATATGACCATCAGAGACACGGTGGTTTACTTCAGCAGATAAAGATTCCTGAGTGGAAGTGGGAGTGTATCACCGTGGACTTCGTTGTTGGACTCTCACGGACTCAGAGGAAGATCGACGTCGTTTGGGTTATTGTGGATAGGCTGAATAAATCAGCACATTTTATTCCAGTGGAAAGTACTTACATTTCGGAGCGGTTGGCAGAGATATATATTTGAGAGATTATTCGCCTTCATGGTTTGCCCGTGTCTATCATTTCTGATCGAGGTATGCAGTTTACCTCGCACTTTTGGAGGGCAGTTCAGCGAGAGTTGGGTACTTGAGTTGAGTTGAGCACCACATTTCATCCTCAGACGGACGGCTAGTCCAAGCATATTATTCAGATTTAGAGGATATGCTCCGCGCTTGTGTTATTGACTATTGAGGTTCTTGGGATCAGTTCTTGCCGTTAGCGGAGTTTGCCTACAATAATAGTTATCAGTCGAGCATTCAGATGGCTCCTTATGAGGCATTATATGGTAGACGGTGTAGATCGCCAGTTGGGTGGTTTGAGCCGGGAGAAGCTCGGTTATTGGGTACAGACTTAGTTCAAGAGGCCTTTGATAAGGTCAAGATTATACAGGATCGACTTCGTGCAGCTCAGTCTAGGCAAAAGAGTTACGCCGATCGTAAGGTTCGGGATGTGGCATTAATGGTTGGAGAGAGAGTATTACTTCGGGTATTGCCCATGAAGGGTGTCATGATATTTGGGAAGAAGGGTTTGATCCCTAGGTATATCAGGCCATTTGAGATTCTAGATAGAGTGGGGGAGGTAGCTTATAGACTTGCGTTGCCTCCAGGGTTATCCTCAGTTCATCCGGTATTTCATGTATCTATGCTCCGGAAATATCATAGTGACCCGTCCCACGTGTTAGATTTCAGCTCTGTCCAATTGGAAAAAGATTTGACTTATGAGGAGGATCCGGTAGCCATTCTAGACCGACAGTTTCATCAGTTGAGATCAAAGAGTTATCCCTCAAATCGAGTGCAGTGGAAAGGTCAGCCCGTTGAGGCAGCTACTTGGGAGTCCAAGTTGGACATGCAGAGTAGATATGCCCATTTGCTTTCCAGTTCAGGTAATTTTCTATGTCCATTCGAGGACGAACGTCTGTTTTAGAGGTGGAGATTGTGATGACCCTGTTGATACCCAATTTTTCCTCAAGATATTTTAAATTTGCATATATAGCTTCAAAATCTTGTATCAATAGCAATTGATATTTTTCCACAATTTCCCTATATTTGTATTAATCTATTCTTCATTTTATTGCCAATAAATAATTATAAAATTTCATTACAAATGATTTCAAAAGCATTTATTGGTTTCATTAATTATTTTGGGTCCTATTAAAACAAAATTATTTCATAATTAGCCAAATTGGCACATTTTGGCTATAATTCCAATAACTTTACAATTATAGCCCAATCATACGATTTTATACTATTTTTATCCAGAAATTAATCATTTGTATTTTTAAAATACTAAGTGATCATTCTTAATTATTTTTTACGCATGAAATTCATTTTTATAATTAACAACTATTTTTTATAAATTGTTTTAATTAATTTACATGGGGTATTTAATAGATAGCCACTTCCATTTCATTTATATCCTAATTAAACCAGACCCAAGTCTGATTAAAAATGGCCCAAATACACCAAGCCCAATACACTATCCTACCCGACCCAACCCCTTGTCTAATCTGGACCGTTGATCGATTTTAATCAACGGTCCAGGTCTCCCATTTCCTTAATTAACCCTAGATACTACCCCCCACTTTCCCCTCTCATTTCTCTCTTTCACTCCGCGTTACACATCTCTCTCATCTCTCAAACTCTCTCTGCTAAACCTAACCTCTAACTGGTCGTCGACTTGCCGGTAACTATGGTGGTCTCACCACCATCCCAGCCTCCATGACTCCTTCCTACACCGGGTTATTGCTGCCTTGAGGTCCTCAAAGGAAACAGAAGGCGGTTCAGTCACCTCCCATGGTTTTCATGTCATTCTCAGGCTGTCCATGGCCATCTGAGTAAGATCCTCCCATTTCCAACTAGAACCTGTGGTTTCTAAGCCGACTCTCTCTCTCTCTCTCTTTGGGTTCTCTCTCTGAAACCCTAATTTTAACACTGGATTTCTTAGATCTAAAACAGATCTGAGTCTATTCGAGTTATCTTTACTGTTTTCTTAAAGATTTTCCGATTTTCCTAAAGCATCTCTTCATCTTCAAACTAGGGTTTCTTAACCCCTTTTTAAAAAATGACTCTTCTTCTGACTTTAGTGTTATTCTGTGATTTTCACTGTGTTTAAATGATTTGTTTAAGTTTTTCCTTCATCTGATTTTATTATGTTGAAAACCCTAAGATTATTGGTTTAATCTTTGGTTTCTGAGTTCGTCTTTACTGTTCGTTCTTTCAACTTGTTTGCATGTTTGATTCTCATGAATCTGCTTCGATTAATCTGAGTATTTTGTGATTTCTATCCTACTATGTTCATTAGGGTTTCTGATTGTTGCTTCTTCCGCCTATATCATGTCTATTCTGTTAAGTCATACTATGTTCTATGCAAATTAATTTTGTGTGCTTTTTACCCTATTTGGCTTACTAGGGTTTCTAATTCTGCCTATTATGTGCTTACCTCGCTAACTCTCAGAGGTTTATGTTTATCAGTACTAGATTCCAGTTTGAATCCCTGATTTTATATGATCGTTACTTTACCATGTCTATTAAGGTTCTAATTCTTGCCTTCTGCCTTGCTTATCATGTGTTTATTCTGTGCAATTTGTGTTGATTCCCCCTAATCAGTACTATTTCCTATTTGAACCCTTGATTCCCTGTGATTGATACCTTTCACTAATCCCTTATGATGATTTCCCTGTTGATTTTCCGACCTTAGCTTATTTCTTGCCTTATTTTATGGTCGACTATGTTGTCAAATTAATTCTCATGTTATTTCCTTAATTAGAATCCTCTGAACCTAGCCTCAATTTACATGTTCTATACTGGTATTGTGCTGAAATTATTTCCTTATTGTGTTATATTCCATTCATATGGTATCTTTCCTTATTTATTGCATGTCTATTATCGTTCAAAGTTAACTCCTTAATTGAAGGGAGTACTTATATTGATCTTATGTTGATTGATTCTGATTCCCCAATAACTGCCTGAATTTGATTGTTACCTTATCCTACCTTGTTTCAAACTACTATATATGCTCTCTCTCATTGACACTAGACACACGAACACATTAGTTGAATATCTATCTCCTACACTCAAAGCTTTCTACTCTCTTTCTGTGTCACTTACTATTATTCTGAGTTAGCCGGCTGCAAGCCAAGGCTAACTATTGTGCTCTCCTACCCCTTCACCTTTGTGTTTACTGTCCCTTTACTGGTATGCTCTGATTTTTCAATTTAAGTCCCACAACCAATATGTTTCTTTTACTGCTTCAGTTTATCATGTTCCTGGTCTGTTTCTATGTTTTGTTGTTCAACATGCAATTGACCTCTTTGCAGCATTGTTTTATCTAGTACGCTAATTATGTCTTAAGTCTTTAGGATTAACATGTTCTTATAAACTTGTAATCTGATTCAATATGGCTCAATTCTATTTTGATGCTTGTGTACTAGTAGCCTAGTTCTGGTATGCCTTATTGATTTGTTACCCTAAGTTGCCCTGATGCTATGCTCAAACATGTTTAGTGCTTCTATGTCCTCCATGCTGCTATGAAATCATATACTATGTCATCTCCCAATCCCATGAACCCCCCTAAGCACTTCTGATTCTGTGACTATGTTCTAATTAGCACTCCTGAATTCATATCTCATTATTCACACTATTAGCTACCCCTTAATTGCAAGAGACTTGTGTTTATTATATGTGTATTATGTGTCTTCACTGCCCAATTATCCCTGAGTGAAGGGTTGTTATTTGAGTATTCCTGAACCTGTTTGGGCTCTGTGTTTGATCTGTTTCGTTTGATTTCACCATTCTTATCAAAATTGTTTTACTGCTAAACAACTCTCCTATTTTATAAAACTACTATAATTGAATCCCTTCTTTCAAATACTGATTTCCTATTTAAAACCTTTTCAAAACTATGTCAAGCACTCTCACTCTACCCTTAGGACCTTAGGTTATGGCCCTCCAGTGTATGACTGCCTTGTGATTCATGTGAGATCCCTCTGAACTCTGATGCACTGGGGCTGACCCTTCCACACTGCACTTACTCAATTATGGTTATGAAATCTAGGCGTGAGCACTTCCCGGGATCCCTTGAGGTCCTTAGGGAACTCTGACGCACCCGGATATGAGAAAGGCTATGAAATATTTGGGCACTTGAGGTTCTGGGGATCAGGGCCTGTTTTTCAGGCTCTCTATAGTATAACTTCTTATTTTTCCTTAGCTACTTATGTAATTCATGCACATTGGTTTGTAATAATTGTTGTAAATGAATATTGGGGATTGATAGTGAAAAGGTGAGGGTAGCCATGTCTGTTGTCGATATCAATGGGGTAGAAACCATTCCTTAGGTTTACATTTCAATGTGTGCATTAGAATCCATGTTTAGGACCAATACATGCAAAGCATAGCATACATTAGATATCATGCTCTTAAGTTTCATGTCTACTGTTTCAGCATCTCATCCATGCTTTAGGTCTATCGCTTAGAATCCTGCTCCTTGGACAATAAACAACGTTAACATAAAAGTTGTTACTCCTGTGCATTCAAAATCATGTTTCCATCACCCTATAACTCTTTTTTGCATTTTAGAAATCATGCCTTTAGGAATTCTGTGTATCCTGAAATTATATCTTAACCATCTTGCATTTATATGTGCATATTAGATATGTTGCTCTAGGATTTCGTTTACATCTGCTTAACCACGCCTAGTTTAACTACTGACTCACGAAAAAGGTACAAACAGTGTCACATATAATTGTCTTGCTCTTAATAAAACTAGTAACAATCTCTACATAATCGTATCACCTAGAATAGCATGCTTTTAGGTAAAACAACTTCTGAACTGTTTTTAACAATTCTGGTAATTATTATGCACAACCCCACGCCTAGGAAAGCCTAGGTAATCAATCTCTTAAAAAAAATGAATATTGTCTAAAGGCTAACATGTTTTAAAATCAGTAGGCAAACTGATTAGGTCCTTGCTATTAAGCTTATAAACAAAACGCATACTTCTGTGCATTGATATTCACTTAGATACCCTGTCTTAGGATTCTGTCTAATAAAACTACCTCTTGTTCGTGTTTGAGACGTGCTGTTTACATGCAATATTTGTGGAGGTAAACTTGAGCCTCTTAATTGCTTCTTTCCTGTTTTATTTGTTCAAGTCCTATATGTTCTTGCCTGTCGCCTAGTATTTTCTCCTTTCAACCTTAGGGGTCTGTCTAGAACTGCCTATAGGTAGAGGTCCTAAATTCCTCCAGGTCCATTAAGAAGGGACGGGTAACAGCATACATAGAGATCGTTAAACAACACTCGCTTTAATAACCGCTAAGGGGTGGGAAAGGGTAGATATGGATATGATATCCGGTGCACTAATGCAACGTGTAGCCCCTCTTCTGATGAGTGATTACCGGGCATTGTACTGATGTGATCCTATAGGATAAGCAACCTAGGACCCCCTATCCCTTACATATGTGTGTTTAGATCATAACTCTTTCAAAACTTTATATGTGTGCCTAGACTAAATCTTTTAATCTTTAGCACATATGTGTGCTTTGACTGCGAATCTTCTCAAAATCTTTATTTGTTTACCTATGTGTTTTTATTGCTTATGTGCTACCTGTTTTAAAATTCACAAAGTTTGTTTGGCTGGGAACCACAGTTGTGGACTTCGAGGGGTGCCTAACACCTTCCCCTTGAAGTAATTTCAAGCTCTTACCCTATCTTTGGTTTATCTAATCTATGTTTGTAAATAACCTTTAGTAGGTGCCCTAACGCACCCTAAAATCGTTAGGTGGCGACTCTTCAATTCCTTATACCTTTCCCAAAAGTAAACGAGTTATCCCAATAATGTCGAATACCCTGACCGATCCGAAAGGGGAGGAAAGAGGGGGGCGCGACAGCATGGCAACTTTGCTAGGGATTTATCTAGGCTTTTACCATTTCAAACTTCTTTGTGAACTTGTCTTTACTTTGTTAATACTTGCGACCTTTCCCTTTCCCCATTTATGTGCAATTAATTGTTTATCTCTTTCAAGTACTTATTTCTTTCATAATCAAAACTGACATGTTTCTTTTTGTTTTCCTTTGTAACTGCTTTTTCAATTATAATTGTTGTATTTACCGCTTTCATAACGTGCAACTACATGGCAACATGCTTTTATTTCTCATTTATTGTTGCATAAATCATGCTCAATATCATATTCCACTCGTTCCTATACAAATCATATAGCAACATTTGATGAGTGTTTGCGCCCTCCCATTTTATATCACCCCTAAATTGGGAAAGGCTTATTTGCGATAAAACTAGTTGATCTGCAGTGCAGTCGACGGTTCTGTGCCTTTCCCCCTCAAGTTGTCCGCTTGAGGGTACCAGTCTAAAACCTTATAGAAACTTTACTCTATTATATTGCGTATGCATCATGGTCAAACCTAGCCAGGTTAACGTGTCATTCGCACGATAGCCCTTTAAGACAGCCTTATCCAAAAGTCCACCAGGTTTTCATAATCCCAACGGACGCAGTCACGTTCTGTGTATTTATTAGGAGAACTAAATGCATGCATGTTAATCATAAGTGTATAAATAGTCGAGTCTGGCGGGGGTAAGGGTCTAACCTATCTATTTTGTAGAAATGAGGCATGAAGTCCCCAGGTTCGGCATGGTCCAAAGAATACCACCACTATTGCTGGATTGGTGGGAAGACCTCTCACCCAGTGACAAAAACCATGTGAAGAGGGTCCTCGGGAACTTGCCCTTTTTACTGGATATTCAACCAAACAACATGTTGATCGAAGCAGCCACTATGTTCTGGGACAGAGAAAGGTCTGTGTTCCTTTTTGGCAACATAGAAATGACCCCCCTCTTGGAGGAAATAGGGGGCTTTGCGGGATTACCTTGGGACAGTCCAGGTTTGTTGGTACGGGAGAACCATGCCGCTAGGGGGTTCCTAAAAATGATGGGTTTGAAGAAGAACGATGGTTTAGAGTGCCTGACAGAGTCCTATATACCTTTTGACTATCTGGCCATAGAAAATCCTATCGTATCTTCCACGACGAGTTCTCTATTACTTCCTTGGGTCATATTCACCGCAGGGTATTTGTGTCCGTCGTTTGCTTCCTGGGCCTGATGGTTTTTCCAAGAAAAGGAGACCGGATTCACACTAGACTGGTTATGGTAGCCAAAACCTTAATGGAAGGGATCGAAGGGCAAACATATACCATTGTCCCTATGATCATAGCAGACATATATCGAGCCTTGGACCACTTCCAGAAGGGNAAATGGGCGCAGTTTTTTGATAATTTGACCGAGGACCGGGTTCAATGGATGTTTGAATGGTTCCCTACCAGTGAATTCATCATCAGATCGAGGGACGCTCCACACCCTGGTGTTGATTGGTTTAAGGGGCATATATCCCTATGTTCCCATCAGGGTCATGAGACAGGCAAGTAGAAAGCAAGTTATACCGCGAGTCTCCAAAATGAGTCATTACAGGTCATATTTTCAGGACGACAATATCCCGTACAAATGTGAAGCTCAGCATCTGTGGCATCTCAAGGTTATCGTAGAAAAGGACACCATCGAGCCCGACAGATACCACACAGGGCATGTACGCTTTTACCTATCATGGTTGGAAGACAGCATAGCAGGGATAGTTGAGCTAGGCATCAGTAGAAACAGGATCATAGACGAAGCGGCTGAGGCTCAGGTGAAATACACTAATCCGCGCAAAAAGGTTCGTGAGTACAAAGCCGAGCATCTGGAGCAACACAAAACTAATATGGAACTGGTCGATGAGTGGAAGGAAAGGGCCATCAAATCTAGTGAAAGGTTGGAATATTTGGAGCAGGGTCTGATGGAGCTAGAAGCAAAGACAAGAAAAAGGATCGCCGACTGTCAGAATGCTGAGGGAAACGAAGGAGGGCATCTAGCAAGGGTATACCTATTGTTAGGCATGCACGAACTAGGGAACCTGATTGACAGAACCACGAAGACCAAGTCTGGGGAAGGTCCTTCAGGGACTAAGTAGTCTAGGTTTCCTTTTCATTGCTTTTACCAATGTAATAAGTCCAAGTGCCATTAGTGACTTTATTTCCTGCTCATTATTTTAGTGTCGTTTTGGACTCGTCTATTTTACATTAATGAAATGAGGCATTTTTGCATCTAAGTTCTCCAAAATCAACTTGTCGCTAGGCCTACCTCTGGCACAACAAGGCTCCCAAATTAGGACACGCTTTTATTCCTGCACTATGTGTTTAAATACTGCAATATTTTCTCATGATCCTCATTGAATTGGCTACCTTTTATTTTTTGTTTTTGTTTCTCTTTTGATTATTCCCCTCCCCAAAGGTTGGTCTGTGTATTCTGGCATCATCATCATATCACACAAGATCCAGGGGCCCTCCACCTCCTCCTCCTCCTCCTAGTCCACTTAAAGGCAAAGGCAAAGGCAAAATGAAAGATTTCGGCAACATCAGACAGGAAAACACAACGCCACTGGAACGAACAGAAGCTCTTGACAATCAAGGTACTCAAGTTCAGAGTGATGCTATGTCACAACTCGAGCAAAGGTTGTTGAAACTCCAAGGGGATCTTGAGCATGTCCAGAACTTGTCAAATTTATCCTTCTCACTCAGTGTCCCAGATGTCATTCAAAATCCCATAACTCCTCAGAACACCCCAAACAAACAGAACCCTCCCACAACTCATCATCATACAAATCCACCGAAAAAACAAATTATCCCACCACAGCACCAGCACAACATTTTCCACGCTCCAATAAATACCCCGCTAATTATCCTTGAACTACAAGACTCCACAAGTGACCACCTCCATGATCAAACACCAGGTCATCAGAACAACCCCATATACGTGGAGACTCTACCTCACTCCACTCAACACATTGCTTACACACCTGAATCCAGTGAGAAGGATATGCTCATTAAGAATTTGGCCGAGAAACTCAAGAAGCTGACTAATCAAGTTCAGGACGTTGAAGGAAGTAAGGGAGTCGAAGGGTTGAACTACGAAGATCTCTGCATACAGCCCGATGTTGAACTACCGAAGGGTTACAAACCTATTAAGTTCGAAATGTTCGATGGTACAGGTGATCCCAAGGTCCATCTGAGGACCTATTGAGATAAATTGGTTAGAGTAGGAAGAGACGAGAAGATTCGCATGAAATTGTTCATGAGGAGCCTCACAAGAGATGCTTTATCTTGGTACATCAGCCAAAACCCTAAGAAGTGGTCCGACTGGGTAAGTATGGTATCAGACTTCATGGACCGATTCAGGTTCAATACGGAGAATGCACCAGACATGTTCTACATCCAGAACCTTAAAAAGAAGCCCACTAAAACTTTTCGCGAGTATGTCGCTCGCTGGAGATCTGAAGCAGCCAAGGTCAGGCCTGCCTTAGAGGAAGATTAAATGAACAAATTCTTCGTCTGGGCACAAGACCCGTAGTATTATTAGAGGCTAATGGTTATTGAAAACCAAAAATTCTCTCACATCATCAAGCTGGGTGAGAGAATTGAAGAACGTATCAAGAGTGGAATGGTCACTAACTTTGAGGCCCTACAGGCCACCAACAAAGCTTTGCAGACTGGTGGTATATCCAAGAAGAAAGATGTAGGAACGGTAATGGTTGCACAGGGACCCAAATCCCCAAAGGTATACCGAACTTCCCCACTCACATATCAAGCACCCTCGCCCACCTATCAGTCAGCACCTCCACCAACATATCAGCCATCTCCACCATCTACATATCAGCCTACTTCCCCCAGATAATCCTAACTAGCTCCTGTTTATCATACCTACAACTCTCAGCCATCTCACTTCTAATTATCCCCTGCTCGCCAAAATTTCCCGAGACCTCGACCCAACTTTGATCGCAGACCTCCTAAATAATACACTGCCATTGCTAAACCTATCGACCAGCTGTATGAAAGATTAAAAGTTGTTGTTTATGTCACTCTTATCCCTGCTATAACCCCTGAAAATCCATCCCAATGGGTCAATCCAAACAAGACCTGTGCATACCATTCCGGCATGAAGGGGCATACAATTGATGAATGCCGCTCATTGAAGGATAATATCTAGTCTATGATTGATAACAAGGTCATCCAGGCAAAAGAAGTTGCTCCCAATGTTCGCAACAATCCACTTCCAGATCATAGGGGTGTCAATATGATAGTGATAGAAGAAGATTGGGATCTAGAGGGGTTGATCGGGTTAATCATAGAAGGTGATGAACCAAAGAAGCCAGCAGTCACTCTTAATCCCATCATAGTCCAGATTCAACCATCTAGAGACGTCGAGGTAACTACGTCACTCCCATTCAAGTTTGAAACAGCATCACCTGCAAACACACATTTGTCGTTCGAGGTTAAAGTTATGTTGCATGCCAAGGCACCCATTCCATTTGAAGTGAAAGTATCTGCACCAATCACAGTAATAGTGTCAACCACGCCACCTTTCAACAACAAGGTAGTACCTTGGGATTACACGGTTGAAGCAAGAACGAAAGGTAAATTCAAGATAGAAGAAGTTGGTGTTGCACAGGGGATGACAAGGACTGATAGGGTCTATACACCCGAACACTTGGCAGAGTCTAGCAAGAATGCTTCCAACAGGCCACCCGTCATTGAGACAGGCCCAGATGATCTTTGGAGGAAGGTGTAGGCCAGGGAATACTCAGTCATCAATCAGCTGAACAAAACTCCAGCCCAGATATCCATTCTATGATTGTTGCAAAATTCAGTGACACACAGGAATGCTTTGATGAAAGTGCTGAACGAAGCATATGTGCCAAATAACATAACTAATGGAGAAATGGACAATATGGTAGGTCAAGTATTGGAGAGTCACAAGATCACTTTCCACGAGGATGAGTTGCCGCCTGAAGGGATAAGTCATAACAAAGCACTACACATCACTGTGCAATGTGAGGACTACTTCATCACCAGGATTCTGATCGATGGTGGATCCAGCCTCAACATCTGTACGTTGACAACACTCAAGAAATTGGTCAAGGGATTGCACGAGATCAAAGATGGATCTATGAATGTAAAGGCTTTCGACGGTTCTCAGAGGTCTACCATCGGCGAAATCAGTCTTTGTCTGCAGATGGGACCTACATAGTTCAAAATTGAATTTCAGGTGATAGACATATCGGCATCCTATAATCTGTTGTTGGGACGCCCATGGATACATGACGTCGGGGCTGTAGCATCAACATTGCATCAGGTGGTAAAATTTGAATGGAACCACCAGGAAGTGATCATCCATGAAGACGGAAGCAATCCTATCTATGGTCGCCAGACCATCCTGGTGATTGAAGGTAGAAGAAGACTGGGTAGAGACACCTACCACCACATTGAACGGGTCAATGCAGTGATAAAGACAAATAGTGGGACAGTAAGATTGAAAGCATACTGAACTGGAGTGGATACGAGCCTGGCAGAGGACTCAAAAAAATCTTTCGGGGATTTCCAAACCAATACAGTTGAAACACCATGGCACCACTTTTGGGCTGGGATATAAATACACTTGGCAAGAGTACGAACACTGGTCGCCACTATGGCGCGGTCCCTACTATCCAATGGAACAGCCTATACCACATTTGGAGCAGACTTTCAAGCAAGGTGATATCATATGGGGGTCAGAAAAAAGAAGAAACTCTAGCAGCTTTGAAAGATTTATTCCTGGAAGATGGTGACATGGATTGTTGTGTTATTGTTGAGTAGGAGTAATAGGAAGGCCCTACCATCCAAACTGTGAGTAAGGGATCATTCCTCAATAATTGGACTGTCAGACCATCCAGGGCCCGACGAGTCCCGGGGTAGCAAGGCTGAACAAGCATTGTTTATTTCATTTTGATAATGATTTCCTTTTTCGCATTTCCATTTTTTGCATTTTCCAATTAAATCTCCAATGTTCCAAAACACTCAAAAATTACTTTTATGTTTCAATGAATCTATATTCATTTACTATCATTTTCTCTCATTATTGTATCTTACAGTATTACTATTTCCTATCTTGATGAACCAATGACTGTGACATGCAATGAGACAACGCAACAAAAGGACAGTGATTCAGAAGGAGAAGATACCATACCCGATGAAATTATCAGAGAAGTTGCGGATTTTGAAAATAGACCTAATTCCAATCTGGACAGAACCGAGATAGTCAATCTAGGAGATTCAGAAACTGTCAAGGAAACTCGCATCAGCATTCATCTATCGCCATCAGAGAAAGTGGAATACACACAATTCTTGAGAGAGTATGAAGACATATTTGCATGGTCGTACGATCACATGACTGGTCTAAGTACATCCATTGTGGCTCACAAGTTACCAACCAATCCAATGTGCCCGTCGGTAAAGCAGAAGCTCAGAAAATTCAAGCCTAATATGAGTCTGAAAATCAAAGAGGAAGTTACCAAGAAAATCAACGCCAAGGTTTTCAGGGTAGTTGAATATCTGACATGTTTAGCCAACATCATGGCAGTACCCAAGAAAGATGGAAAGGTTAGACTTTGTGTCGACTACCGGGATATCAACCGGGCCAGTCCGAAGGATGATTTTCCTCTCCCGAACATACACATATTGATTGACAATTTTGCAAAGCATGAACTTTAATCGTTCGTGGATTGTTTTGTTGGTTACCACCAGATTTGGATGGACGAGGGAGACGCTGAGAAAACAGCTTTCATTACGCCATGGGGGGTCTACTGTTATAAGATGATGCCATTCGGCTTAAAGAATGTTGGGGCCACCTATATGGGAGAAATGACCACTATCTTCCATGATATGATACATAAATAAATTGAGGTGTATGTGGATGACGTCATCATCAAGTCCAAGAGAGCCACTGACCATACAGCAAATTTGGGAAAAAATTTCGACAGGCTGCGAAAGTACAACTTGAAGTTAAACCCCGCAAAGTGTGCGTTCAGAGTTCCTGCTGGGAAATTGCTTGGGTTCATCGTCAGCACCGAGGAATAGAACTGGATCCATTAAAGGTCAAATCCATCCAAGAATTGCCACCGCCAAAGAACAAGAAAGATGTGATGAGTTTCCTAGGATGCCTTAACTACATCAGCCGATTCATAGCTGATGCGAGACTAAATTGCATGGTTTAGCATGTGATATTTTATGCGCATTAATGATAAAATTAAACTTGTTATGTGATTAATGGAGTTTATTTCATGTGTAGGTGAATTGGAAATGGAAACGGAGCTAAAGGGATACAAATACGTCGAAAATACGCAAAAGGAGACGCCCGGGCGATAGCCGGGCGTTTGCCCCCTAAATCCTGGCATCCCCTGGCGTAAGGGGGCATTTGCCCCATAAAGCCTGGCCCCCCTGGCGTTAGGGGGGCGTTAGAGCCATAACGCCAGGCCCCCCCTGGCGTTAGGGGCGCGTTAGAGCCCAAACGCCAGGGGTCCCCAGTTTCGCCCCAAGTCCGAGTATGACGAGTTAAATGTTTCCCGGTTGAAATAGAAGTCTCCTACACGGTTAGGGTTCACCCTAAA
>ML393206.1:0-19863 GCA_005239525.1 Nicotiana knightiana
TGGAGATGGAAGTCGAGCTAAATGGATGCATAAACATCAAAAATACGCTCAAGAGTCAAAAAGAAGTGAACCGGGCTATAGCCAGGCGTTTGGGCTATAAAGCCTGGTCATACCAAGCTTTAGCCGGGCGTTTGTGCTATAAAGCCTGGTGTCACCAGGCGTTTGGCCCATAGTTCCAGCCCTGTCCAGGCGTTGGCTAGGCGTTTGGCTTGTAACGCCTGGTCCCTGATCCGGCCTAGTCCGAGTTTTAAAGGTTTTAAGTGTTTCCCGATTTTATTAGAAGTATCCTACACGTTTAGGGTTTGTCCCAAAACATATAAATAGACCAAAAAACACAAATTTGAAGGAGGGATGCCATTTTTGGAGAGAAGATACACATGGGATCATTAGGAAGCGAAGGATTTGTCAGTTTTCTTCATCTTA
This sequence comes from Nicotiana knightiana, assembly GCA_005239525.1. NCBI lineage: Eukaryota > Viridiplantae > Streptophyta > Magnoliopsida > Solanales > Solanaceae > Nicotiana > Nicotiana knightiana. The sequence goes on from ML393206.1 coordinate 424, forward strand.
TTCTAGTATTTTCAATTTATGCAACACATATGCAATTGTTTGATTATAGCATGAGTGGCTAAACACCAATTTTTCTGGGGTTGTGGTTTAGCCATGAATATTGTTATTCGACATTAATTTAAGCTTGAATATAGTTCACCCAATATATGGTTGTTTCTTCAATTCTGTGTTTAATTGCTTAATTGTCTGGCCAGCAATTTGGTTCTATATACTATCTATGTTATGCTTGGGAAAGCCGTATATAGATTAGAGAATAATTGAAGAGAGCGCGATCTTAACCCTTCAGGGGAGCGGATTTGTGGTTAGGATAGGAATATACCTAGTCACCGTGCTTAATTAAACATCGTAATCTTAGTGCGTTCTAATAGATTAATTTCATAGGAATATAGGCATTAATCTGTTAAGAATATGCGAGTAGTGCTTCGAGAGAAGGCTATGAGAGCGTTTATCGATTAATTAGCAACCATGAGTGAATTATATGAAGGGGAGAGTTAATCATAATGCAATACGAGTGGTGAATTGATCANTATTAAAATGCAATACGAGTGGTGAATTGGTCACAACCTTGGAATATTTGCCACTACTGAATACAAAACAATACACTTGTTACTCGATAATTAGTTAGTTCGTAGAATTGTAGTATAAATTAGTTACGTTCCTGGATTTTATTTTAGCTTGACTAAATAACAATTAGAGTAATTCAACAAGTAGTTTACGCAAGTCCTTGTGGGTTCGACATTCGAGTTAACATTATATTACTTGCTACGACCACGTATATTTGCGTGTGCGTTTGAGAACAACAATGTCACGGATAAATATCAGGCGATCCGGTACGGGCTCCGTACCACGGCGTCGGGCCTCGGCTGCGGCAAGCGATAATAGAAGCACAACTGGCGGATTTCCAGTTTAATTGCCATAATATGCCAAAAATGTAATTTGGTCTTTCGAAGCGTAGGTTATGATTCCTTAGGTCGTATTTGATGTCCCGGAAAAATATCAGGCGATCTGGTACCAGCTTCGTACCACGGCGTCTGGCTTGGGCCACGATAGACGATAATACAGGCACGACTGGCAAAATTTCAATTTAATTACCATAAAATGCCAAAAAAGGTAGTTTCGTCATATCGAAGTGTTGATTATGGTCCTTGGATCGTAGTTGATGTTTCGGACAAATATCAGGCGATGCGGTACCGGCTTCGTACCACGGCGTCGGGCTTGGGCCGTGGCAGGCGATAAAATAGGCACGACTGGCGGAATTCCAATTTAAATGCCATAAAATTCCAAAAATGTAACTTGGTAATTTCGAAGCGCTGGTTATGGTTCCTTGGGTCGTATTTGATTTCCAGGAAAAATATTAGGCGATTTGGTACCGGCTATGTACCACGGCGTCGGGCTTGGGCTATGGCAGGCGATAATACATGCACGACTGGCGGAATTCCACTTTAATATCCATAAAATGCCAAAAATGTAACTTGGTCATTTCAAAGTGTTGGTTATGGTTCCTCGGGTCGTATTTGATGTCCCGCACAAATATCAGCCGATCCGGTACTGACTCCGTACCACGGCATCGGGCTTGGGCCACGGCAGGCGATAATACATGCACGACTTGCGGAATTCCATTTTAATTGCCATAAAATGCCAAAAAATGTAATTTGGTCATTTCGAAGCGTTGGTAATGGTTCCTTGGGTCATATTTGATGTCCCGAAAAATATAAGATGATCCGGTACCGGCTCCGTACCACGGCGTCGAGCTTGGCCCATGGCAGGCGATAATACAGGCACGACTGGCGGAATTCCAGTTTAATTGCCATAAAAGGCCAAAAATGTACTTTGGTCATTTTGAAGCATTGGTTATGGTTCCTTGGGTCGTATTTGATGTCCCGAAAAAATATCAGACGATTCGGTACCAGCAATGTACCACGGCGTCGGGCTTGGGCCATGGCAGGCGATAATACAGGCACGACTGGCGAATTTCCAGTTTAATGGCTATACAATACCAAAAATGTAATTTGGTCATTTCGAAGCATTGGTTATGGTTCCTTGGGTCATATTTGATGTCCCGAAAAAATATCAGGAGATTCGGTTCTGGCTCCGTACCACAGGGTCGGGATTGGGCCACAACATGCGATAATACAGGGACGAGTGGCGGAATTCAAGTTTAATTGCCATAAAATGCCATAAAATGTAATTTGGTCATTTTGAAGCNCTTTGGTTATGGTTCCTTAGGTTGCATTTTATGTCCTAAAAAAATATCAGGCAATCCTATTCCGGCTCCGTACCATGGCGTCGGGCTTGGGCCACGACAGGCGTTAATACAGGCACGAATGGTGGAATTCCAGTTAAATTGCCATAAAAGGCGAAAATATGTAATTTGGTCATTTTGAAGCGTTGGTTATGGTTCCTTGGGTCGTATTTGATGTCCCGAACAAATATCAGGCGATCTGGTACGGGCACCGTACCACGGCATCAGGCTTGGGCCGCGGCAGGCGATAATACAGGAACAACTGGCGGAATTCTAGTTTAATTACCATAAAATGCCAAAAATGTAATTTGGCCATTTTGAAGCGTTGGTTATGGTTCCTTGGGTCATATTTGATGTCCAGGAAAAATATCGGGCGACCCAATACGGGCTCCATACCACGGCATCAGGCTTGGACCGCGGCAGGCGATAATACAGGCACAACTGGCGGATTTCCAGTTTAATTGTTATAAAATGCCAAAAATGTAATTTGGTCATTTAGAAGTGTTGGTTATGGTTCCTTGGGTCGTATTTTATGTCCCAGAAAAATATCAGGAGATTCGGTTCCGGCTCCATACCACGTCGTCGGGCTTGGGCCACGACAGGCGATAATACATGCACGAGTGGCGGAATTCAAGTTTATTTGCCATATAATGCCAAAAATGTAATTTTGTCATCTTGAAGCGTTGGTTATGGTTCCTTCGGTATTTGATGTCCCGGAAAAATATCAGGCGATCCAGTACCGGCTCCGTACCACGGCATCGGGCTTTGGCCATGGCAGGCGATAATACATGCATGACTGGTGGAATTCCAGTTTAATTCCCATAAAATGCCAAATAATGTAATTTGGTCATTTCGAAGTGTTGGTTATGGTTCCTTAGGTCGTATTTGATGTCCCGCACAAATATCAGTCGATCTGGTACCAGCTTCGTACCACGGCATCGGGCTTGGGACACGGCAGACGATAATACATGCACGACTTGCGGAATTCCATTTTAATTGCTATAAAATGCCAAAAAATGTAATTTGGTCATTTTGAATCGTTGGTTATGGTTCCTTGGGTCGTATTTGATGTCCTGGACGAATATCAGGCGATCCGTTGTCAGCTCCGTACCACGGCATCGGGCTTGTGCCATGATAGGCTATAAAACAGGCACGACTAACAGAATTCCAGTTTAATTGCCATAAAATGTTAAAACGGTAGTTTGGTCATTTTGAAGCATTGGTTATGGTACCTTGGTTCGCATTTGATGTCCTGGATAAATATTAGGCGATCTTGTTCCGGCTCGTACCACGGCGCCGAGCTTGGACCATGGCATGCGATAATACAGGCACGGCTGGTGGAATTCCATTTTAATTGCCATAAAATGCCAAAAAATGTAATTTGGTCATTTCGAAGCATTGGTAATGGTTACTTGGATAGAATTTTATTTCCCAGAATAATATCAGGTGATACAGTACCTGCTCCGTACCACGGCGTTGGGCTTGGGCCACGGCAGGCTATAATACAAGCACGACTGGCGGAATTCCAGTTTAATTGTCATAAAATGCCAAAAATGTAACTTGGTCATTTCAAAGCGTTGGTTATGGTTCCTTGGGTCGTATTTTATGTCCCGCACAAATATCAGTCGATTCGGTACTAGCTCTATACCACGGCGTCGGGCTTGGGCCACGATAGGCGATAACACATGCACGACTTGCAGGTATTTTAATTCCCATAAAATGCCAAAAAATGTAATTTGCTCATTTTGAAGCGTTGGTTATGGTTCCTTGGGTCGTATTGCATTTCATGCACAAATATCGATCGATCTGGTACCAACTCCATACCACGGCGTCGGGCATGGGCCACGACAGGCGATAATACATGCGCGACTTGCGAAATTCCATTTTAATTGCCATAAAATGCCAAAAAATGTAATTTGGTCATTTCGACCATTGGTTATGATTCCTTGGGTCGTATTTGATGTCCGAAACAAATATCAGGCGATCCGGTACGGGCACCATACCACGGTATCAGGCTTGGGCCGCGGCAGGCGATAATACAGGAAAGACTGGTGGAATTCCAGTTTAATTGCCATAAAATGACAATAAATATAATTTTGTCATTTTGAAGCGCTGGTTATGGTTCCTTAGGTTGTCTTTGACGTCCCGGACAAATTTCAGGCGATCCGGTACCAGCCCCATACCACGGCGTTGGGCTTGGGCCACGACAGGGGATAATCTAGGAAAGAATGGCGGAATTCAAGTTTAATTGCCAGGAAATGCAAAAAAATTGTAATTTAGTCATTTTGAAGCGTTGGTTATGGTTCCTTGGGTCGTATTTGACATCCCACAAAAATTTCAGGCAATCCGGTACTGGCTCCGTACCACGGCGTCGGGCTTCGGCTGGCGCCGGCGATAATACAAGCATAACTAGCGGATTTCCAGTTTAATTGCCATAATATGCCAAAAATGTAATTTGGTCATTTCGGAGTGTTGGTTATGGTTCCTTGGGTCATATTTGATTTCCCAGAAAAATATCAGACGATCCAGTACCGACTCCGTACCACAGCGTTGGGCATGGGCCACGGCAGGCGATAATAGAGGCATGACTCGCAGAATTCCAGTTTAATTTCCATAAAATGCCAAAAATATAACTTGGTCATTTCGAAGCATTGGTTATGGTTCCTTGGATCGTATTTGATGTCCCGGACAAATATCAGGTGATTCGATACCTGCTCCGTACCACGGCGTCGGTCTTGGGCCACGGCAGGCGATAATACAGGCTCGACTGGCGGAATTCTAGTTTAATTGCCATAAAATGCCAAAAAATGTAATTTGGTCATTTTGGAGCGTTGGTTATGGTTCCTTGGGTCTTATTAGAAGTCGCGAACAAATATCTGGCGATCTGGTACCGGCTCCATACCACGGCGTCAGGCTTGGGCCACGGGTGGCGATAAAACTGGCACCACTGGCGGAATTCCAGTTTAATTGCCATAAATTGCCAAAAAATAAAATTTTGGTCATTTTGAAGTGTTGGTTATGGTTCATTGGATCATATTTGATGTCCAACACAAATATCAAGGGATCCGGTACGGGCTACGTACCACGGCGTCGGGCTTGGGCTGCGGCAGGCGATAATACAGGCACAACTGGCGGATTTTCAGTTTAATTGCCATAAAATACCAAAAATTTAATTTCATCATTTCGAAGTGTTGGTTATGGTTCCTTGGGTCGTATTTGATGTCCCGGATAAATATTAGGCGATCCGGTTCCGGCTCCGTACCACGGCGTCAGGCTTGGGCTACGACAGGCGATAATACAGGCCCGACTAGCGGAATACCTGTTTAATTGCCATAAAAGGCCAAAAATGTAATTTGGTCATTTCTAAGCATTGGTCATGGTGGCTTGGGTCGTATTTGATGTCCCGGATAAATATTAGGCGATCCGGTTCCGGCTCCGTACCACGGCGTCAGGCTTGGGCTACGACAGGCGATAATACAGGCCCGACTAGCGGAATACCTGTTTAATTGCCATAAAAGGCCAAAAATGTAATTTGGTCATTTCTAAGCATTGGTTATGGTGGCTTGGGTCGTATTTGATATCCCAGACAAATATCAGGCGATCCGGTACCAGCTCCGTACAACGGTGTCGAGCTTGGGCCATGACAGGCGATAATACAGGCACAACTGGCGGAATTCTAGTTTAATTGCCGTAAAATGCCAAAAAGGTAGTTTGGTCATTTCGAAGCGTTGTTTATGGTTCCTTGATTCGTATTTGATGTTCCAAACAAATATCAGGTGATTCTATTCTGGCTCCGAACCACGGCGTTGGGCTTGGCCCACGGCATGTAATATTACAGGCACGGCTGGTGGAATTCCAGTTTAATTGCCATAAAATGCCACAAAATGTAATTTTGTCATTTCAAAGCATTGGTTATGGTTCCTTGGGTCGTATTTGATTTCCCAGAAAAATATCAGATTATCCAGTACCGGCTCCGTACCACGTCGTTGGGCTTGGGCCACGGCAGGCGATAATAGAGGCATGACTCGCAGAATTCCAGTTTAATTTCCATAAAATGCCAAATATATAACTTGGTCATTTCGAAGCGTTGGTTATGGTTCCTTGGATCGTATGTGATGTCCCGGACAAATATCAGGTGATCCGATACCTGCTCCGTACCACGGCGTCGGGCTTGGGCCACGGCAGGCGATAACACAGGCTCGACTGACGGAATTCTAGTTTAATTGCCATAAAATGACAAAAAATGTAATTTGATCATTTTGAAGCATTGGTTATGGTTCCTTGGGGTCATATTTGATGTCCCAGACAAGTATCAGGTGATCGGGTACGGGCTCCATACCACGGCATCGGGCTTCGGCCACGACAGGCGATAATACAGGCACGAACGGCAGAATTGCAGTTTAATTGCCATAAAAGGCCAAAAAATGTAATTATGTCATTTCGAAGCGCTGGTTATGGTTCTTTGGGTGGTATTTTAATTCCCAGACAAATATCAGGCGATGCAATATCGGCTCGGTACCACGGCGTCGGGCTTGGGCCACGACAGGCGATAATACAGGCACGACTGGCGGAATTCCAGTTTAATTGCCATAAAATGCCAAAAAAGGTAGTCTGGTCATTTCGAGGCGATGTTTTGGTTCCCTTGTTCGTTTTTGATGTCCCGGATAAATATCAGGCGATCCGATTCTGGCTCCGTACCACGGCGTCGGGCTACGGCCACGACATGCGATATTACAGGCACAACTAGCGGAATTCCAATTTAATTGCCATAAAATGCCACAAAATTTAATTTGGTCATTTCGAAGCGTTGGTTATGGTTCCTTGGGTCGTATTTGATTTACCAAAAAAATATCAGATGATCCGGTACCGGCTCCGTACCACAGCGCTGGGCTTGGGCCACGGCAGGCAATAATACAGGCACGACTAGCGGAAATCCAGTTAAATGCCATAAAATGTGACTTGGTCATTTCGAAACGTTGCTTATGGTTCCTTGGGTCGTATTTGATGTCCCAAAAAAATATCAGGTGATCCCATTCCGGCTCTGTACCACGGCATCGGGCTTGGGCCATGGCAGGCGATAATAGAGGCACGAATGGCGGAATTCTAGTTTAATTGCCATAAAAGGCAAAAAAATGTAATTTGGTCATTTTGGAGCAATGGTTATGGTTCCTTGGGTCGTATTAGAAGTCGCAGACAAATATCAAGCGATCTGGTACCGGCTCCATGCCACGGCGTCGGGCTTGGGCCACGGGTGGCGATAATACTGGCACCACTGGCGGAATACCAGTTTAATTGCCATAAACTGCCAAAAAATGTAATTTGGTCATTTTGAAGTGTTGGTTATGGTTCGTTGGGTCGTATTTGATGTCCAACACAAATATCAAGGGATCCGGTACGGGCTACGTACCACGGCGTCAGGCTTGGGCTACGGCAGGCGATAATACAGGCACAACTGGCGGATTTCCAGTTTAATTGCCATAAAATACCAAAAATTTAATTTCGTCATTTCGAAGCGTTGGTTATAGTTCCTTGGGTTGTACTTGATGTCCCGAAAAAATATTAGGCGATCCTATTCCGGCTCTGTACCACGGCGTCGGGCTTGGGCCACGGCAGGCGATAATAGAGGCACGAATGGCGGAATTCCAGTTTAATTGCCATAAAAGGCAAAAAATGTAATCTGGTCATTTTGGAGCGTTGGTTATGGTTCCTTGGGTCGTATTAGAAGTCGCAGACAAATATCAGGCGATCTGGTACCGGCTCCATACCACGGCGTCGGGCTTGGGCCGCGGGTGGCGATAAAACTGGCACAACTGGCGGAATACCAGTTTAATTACCATAAATTGCCAAAAAATGTAATTTGGTCATTTTGAAGTGTTGGTTATGGTTTGTTGGGTCGTATTTGATGTCCAACACAAATATCAAGGGATCCGGTAAGGGCTACGTACCACGACGTCGGGCTTGGGCTGTGGCAGGCGATAATACTGGCACAACTTGCAGATTTCCAGTTTAATTGCCATAAAATACCAAAACTTTAATTTCGTCATTTCGAAGCGTTGGTTATGGTTCTTTGGGTCGTATTTGATGTCCCCGAAAAATATTAGGCGATCCGGTTCCGGCTCCCTACCACGGCGTCGGGCTTGGGCCACGACAGGCGATAATACAGGCACGAATGGAAAATTTCAAGTTTAATTGCCATAAAAGGCCAAAAAATTTAATTATGTCATTTCGAAGCATTGGTTATGGTTCCTTGGGTGGTATTTGATGTCCCGGACAAATAGCAGGCGATCCACTACCGGATCGGTACCACGACGTCGGACTTGGGCCACGGCAGGCGATAATACATGCACGACTGGCGGAATTCCAGTTTAATTGCCATAAAATACCAAAAAATATAATTTGGTCATTTTGAAGCATTTGTTATGGTTCCTTGGGTTGTATTTGATGTTCCGGACAAATATCAAGTGATCCAGTAGCGGCTCCGTACCACAGAGTCGGTCTAGCACTATGACATGCGATAATACATGCACGACTGGCGAAATTCCAGTTTTATTTCCATAAAATGCTAAAAAAGGTAGTCTGGTCATTTCGAGGCGTTGGTTTGGTTCCCTTGTTCGTTCTAGATGTCCCGGACAAATATCAGGCGATCCGATTCCAGCTCCGTACCACGACGTCAGGCTAGGGCCACGGCATGCGGTATTACAGGCACGACTAGCGAAATTCCAATTTAATTGCCATAAAATGCCACAAAATATAATTTGGTCATTTCGAAGCGTTGGTTATGGTTCCTTGGGTCGTATTTGAATTACCAAAAAAATATCAAACGATCCGGTACCGGCTCCGTACCACGGCGCTGGGCTTGGGCCACGGCAGGCAATAATACAGGCACGACTAGCGGAATTCCAGTTAAATGCCATAAAATGCATAAAATGTAACTTGGTCATTTTGAAGAGTTGGTTATGGTTCCTTGGGTCGTATTTGATGTCCCGAAAAAATATCCGGCGATCCCATTCCGGCTCCATACCACGGCGTCGGGCTTGGGCCACGGGTGGCGATAATACTAGCACCACTGGCGGAATTCCAGTTTAATTGCCATAAATTGCCAAAGAATGTAATTTGGTCATTTGAAGTGTTGGTTATGGTTCTTTGGGTCGTATTTGATGTCCAACACAAATATCAAGGGATCCGGTACGGGCTCCGTACCAAGGCATCGACCTTGGGCCACGATAGGAGATAATACAGGCACGAATGGTCGAATTCTAGTTTAATTGCCATAAAAGGCCAAAAAATGTAATTTGGTCATTTTGAACCATTGGGTATGGTTCCTTGGGTGGTATTTGATATCCCGAACAAATATCACGCGATCCGGTATCGGCTCCCTACCACGACGTCGGGCTTGGGCCACGACATGCGATAATACATGCACGACTGGCGGAATTCCATTTTAATTGCCATAAAATGCCAAAAAATGTAATTTGGTCATTTCGAAGCGTTGGTTATGGTTCGTTGGGTCGTATTTGATGTCCAACACAAATATCAAGGGATCCGGTACGGGCTACGTACCACGGCATCGAGCTTGGGCTGCGGCAGGCTATACTACAGGCACAACTAGCGGATTTCCAGTTTAATTGCCATAAAATACCAAAAATTTAATTTCGTCATTTCGAAGCATTGGTTATGGTTCCTTGGGTCATATTAGAAGTCGCAGACAAATATCAGGCGATCCCATTCCGGCTCTGTACCACGGCGTCGGGCTTGGGCCACGGCAGGCGATAATTGAGGCACGAATGGCGGTTTCCAGTTTAATTGCCATAAAAGGCAAAAAAATGTAATTTGGTCATTTTGGAGCGTTGGTTATGGTTCCTTGGGTCATATTAGAAGTCGCAGACAAATATCAGGCGATCTGGTACCGGCTCCATACCAAGGCGTCGGGCTTGGCCACGGGTGGCGATAAAACTGGCACCACTGGCGGAATACCAGTTTAATTACCATAAATTGCCAAAAAATGTAATTTGGTCATTTTTAAGTGTTGGTTATGGTTCGTTAGGTCGTATTTTATGTCCAACACAAATATCAAGGGATCCGGTACGGGCTACGTACCACGGCGTCGGGCTTGGGCTGCGGCAGGCGATAATACAGGCACAACCGGCGGATTTCCAGTTTAATTGCCATAAAATACCAAAAAATTAATTTCGTCATTTCGAAGCGTTGGTTATGGTTCCTTGGGTCGTATTTGATGTCCCGGAAAAATATTAGGCGATCCGGTTCCGGCTGCCTACCACGGCGTCGGGCTTGGGCCACGACAGGCGATAATACAGGCACGAATGGCAAAATTCAAGTTTAATTGCCATAAAAGGCCAAAAAAATTAATTATGTCATTTCGAAGCATTAGTTATGGTTCCTTGGGTGGTATTTGATGTCCCGGACAAATATCAGGCGATCCAGTACCGGCTCGCTACCACGACGTCGGGCTTGGGCCACGGCAGGCGATAATACATGCACGACTGGCGTAATTCCAATTTAATTGCCATAAAATACCAAAAAATATAATTTTTTTCATTTTGAAGCGTTTGTTATGGTTCCTTGGGTTGTTTTGATGTTCCGGAGTAATATTAGGTGATCCAGTAGCGGCTCCGTACCACAGAATCGGTCTAGCACTATGACATGCGATAATACATGCACGACTGGCGGAATTCCAGTTTTATTGCCATAAAATGCCAAAAGGTAGTCTGGTCATTTCGAGGCGTTGGTTTGGTTCCCTTGTTCGTTTTTGATGTCCCGGAAAAATATCAGGCGATCCGATTCCGGCTCCGTACCACGGCGTCGGGCTAGGGCCACGACATGCGATATTACAGGCACGACTAGCGAAATTCCAATTTAATTGCCATAAAATGCCACAAAATGTAATTTAGTCATTTTGAAGCGTTGGTTATGGTTCCTTATGTCGTATTTGATTTACCAAAAAACTATTAAACGATCCGGTACCGGCTCCGTACCACGGCGCTGGGCTTGGGCCACGGCAGGCAATAATACAGGCACGACTAGCGGAATTCCAGTTAAATGCCATAAAATGCCAAAAATGTAACTTGGTCATTTTGAAGAGTTCGTTATGGTTCCTTGGGTCGTATTTGATGTCCCAAAAAAATATCCGGCAATCCCATTCTGGCTCCGTACCACGGCGTCGGGCTTGGGCCACGGCAGGCGATAATAGAGGCACGAATGGCGGAATTCCAGTTTAATTGCCATAAATTGCCAAAAAATATAATTTTGTCATTTGAAGTGTTGGTTATGGTTCCTTGGGTCGTATTTGATGTCCAACACAAATATCAAGGGATCCGGTACGGGCTCCGTACCAAGGCATCGGCCTTGGGCCACGATAGGAGATAATACAGGCACGAATGGTGGAATTCTAGTTTAATTGCCATAAAAGGCCAAAAAATGTAATTTGGTCATTTTGAACCATTGGTTATGGTTCCTTGGGTGGTATTTGATATCCCGAACAAATATCACGCGATCCGGTATCGGCTCCCTACCACGACGTCGGGCTTGGGCCACGACATGCGATAATACATGCACGACTGGCGGAATTCCATTTTAATTAAATTGCCAAAAAATGTAATTTGGTCATTTCGAAGCGTTGGTTATGGTTCCTTAGGTCGTATTTGATTTCCCGCACAAATATTAGGCGATCCGGTACCGGCTCCATACCACGGCATTAGGCTTGGGCCACGGTAGACGATAATACAGGCACGACTGGCAGAATTCCAGTTTAATTGCCATAAAATGACAAAAAATGTCACTTGGTCATTATGAAGCGTTGGTTATGGTTCCTTGGGTCGTATTTTATGTCACACACAAATACTAGTCAATATGGTACCGGCTTCGTACCACGGTATCGGGCTTGGGCCACGGCAGGCGATAATACATGCACGATTGGCGGAATTCCAGTTTAATTGCCATAAAAATCCAAAAAAGGTAGTTTTCTCATTCGAAGCATTGGTTATGGTTCCTTAGGTCGTATTTGATATCTCGAAAAAATATTAGGCAATCCGGTACCGGCTCCGTACCACGGTGTCGAGCTTGGGCCATCACAGGTGATAACACAAGCACGACTGGCGGAATCCTAGTTTAATTGCTATAAAATACCAAAAAGGTAGTTTGGTAATTTCGAAGCATTGGTTATGGTTCCTTGGTTTGTATTTGATGTCACGGACAAATGTCAAGCGATCCGGTTCCGACTCCGTACCACGGAGTCGGGCTTGGGCCAGGGCATGCGATAATACAGGCACAACTGGCGGAATTCTAGTTTAATTGCCATAAAACGCCACAAAATGTAATTTGGTCATTTAGAAGCGTTGGTTATGATTCCTTGGGTCGTATTTGATTTCACGGAAAAATATCAGGTGATCTAGTATCGGCTCCGTACCACAGTGTTGGGCTTGGGCCACGACAGGCGATAATACAGGCACGACTGGCGGAATTCCAGTGTATTTGCCATACAATGCCAAAAATGTAACTTGGTCATTTCGAAGCATTGGTTATGGTTCCTTGGGTAGTATTTCATGTCCTGCACAAATATCAGGCGATCCGTTACTGGCTCCATACCACGGCGTCGGGCTTGGGCCATGGTAGACGACATACAGGCACGACTGGCGGAATTCCATTTTAATAGCCATAAAATGCCAAAAATGTAACTTGGTCATTTTGTAGCGTTGGTTATGGTTCCTTGGGTCGTATTTATGTCCCGCACAAATATCAGTCGATCCGGTAACGGCTCCGTACCAAGGCGTCGGGCTTGGGCCACGGCAGGCGATAATACAGGCATGACTGGCGGAATTCTAGTTTAATTGCCATAAAATGCCAAAAACGTAACTTTGTCATTTCGAAGCGTTGGTTATGGTTCCTTGGGTCGTATTTGATGTCCCGGACAAATAACAGGCGATCCGATTCCGGCTCTGTACTGCAGCGTCGGGCTTGGGCCATGGCAGGTGATAATACATGCACAACTTGCGAAATTCCAGTTTAATTGCCGTAAAATGCCAAAAAAGTACTCTGGTCATATCGAAGCGTTGGTTATAGTTCCTTGGATCGTATTTGATGTCCCGAACAAATATCCGGTGAACCGGTACCGGCTCCATACCACGGCGTCAGGCTTGGGCCACGGCAGGCGATAATAAATGCACCACTTGCGGAATTCCATTTTAATTGCCATATAATGCCAAAAAATGTAATTTGGTAATTTCAAAGCATTGGTTATGGTTCCATGGGTCCTATTTGATGTCCTGGACAAATATCAGGCGATCCGGTACCAGCTCTGTACCACGGCATTGAGCTTGGGCCATGGCAGGGGATAATACAGGCACGATTTGCGGAATTCTAGTTTAATTGCCATAAAATGCCAAAAAAAGAACTTTGGTCATTTCGAAGTGTTGGTTATGGTTCCTTGGGTCGTATTTGATGTCCCGGACAAATATCAGGTGGTCCGGTAGTGGCTCCGTACCACGACGTCATGCTTGGGCCACGACAGGCGATAATACAAGCACGACTGGCGGAATTCCAGTTTAATTGCCATAAAATGTAATTTGATCATTTCGAAGCATTGGTTATGGTTCCTTGGGTCGTATTTGATGTCATGGACAAATATCAGGCGATCCCGTACGGGCTCCATACCACGGCGTCATGCTTGGTTATTTGGAAGTTTTGGTTATGGTTACTTGGGTCGTATTTGATTTCCCAGACAAATATTAGGAGATCCAGTACCGGCTCCGTACTACGGCGTCGGGCTTGGGCTCAGGCAGGCGATAATTTAGGTACGACTGGCGGAATTCCAGTTTAATTGCCATAAAATTCCAGAATATGTAATTTGGTTATTTCGAAGCGTAGGTTATGGTTACTGGAGTCGTATTTGATTTCCCGGAAAAATATCAGGCGATACGGTACCGACTCCGTACCACGGCGTCGGGCTTGGGTTCGGGCAGGCGATAATTTAGGCACGACTGGCGGAATTCCAGTTTAATTTCCATAAAATGCAAGAATATCTAATCTGGTCATTTTGAAGGTTGTTTATGGTTTCTTGGGTCGTATTTTATGTCCTGGATAAATATCAGGCGATCCGGTACCGGCTCCGTACCACGGGGTTGGGCTTGGGCCATGGCAGATGATAATACAAGCACGACTAGCGGCATTCCAATTTAATTGCACTAAAATGCCAAAAATAATTTGGTCATTTCGAAGCATTGGTTATGGTTCTTGGGCCGTATTTGATGTCCCGAACAAATATCAGGCGATCCAGTACCGGCTCCGTACCACGGCGTCGGGCTTGGTCCATGACAGGCGACAATACAAGCACGACTGGTGGAATTCCAATTTAATTGCCATAAAATTCCAAGAAAGGTAGTTTAGTCATTTCGAAGCGTTGGTTATGGTTCCTTGGGTCATATTTGATGTCCCAGACAAATATTAGGCGATCCGGCACCGGCTCCTTACAACGGCGTCGGGCTTGGGCCAGGGCAGGTGATACTACAAGCACGACTGGTGTAATTCCAATTTAATTGCCATAAAATGCCAAAAAATATAATTCAATCATTTCGAAGTGTTGGTTATGGTTCCTTGGGTCGTATTTGATGTCATGGACAAATATCAGGCGATTCGGTACCGTCTCCAACCACGGCGTTCGGCTTGGGCCATGGCAGGCGATAATACAGGCACGATTGGCAGAATTCCAGTTTAATTGCAATAAAATGCCAAAAATGTAATTTCATCATTTCAAAGCATTAGTTATGGTTCCTGGGGTCGTATTTGATGTCCCGAACAAATATCAGGCGATCCAGTACAGGCTCCATACCACGGCGTCGGGCTTGGGCATGGGAGGCGATAATTTAGGCACGACTGGCGGAATTCTGGTTTAATTTCTATAAAATGCCAAAAAATATAATTTGGTCATTTCTTCCTCGGGTCGTATATGCTGTCTCGTACAAATATCATGCGATCCGGTACCAACTCCATACCAAAATTTCCGGCCTGGACCATAGCAGGCGATAATACACGCACGACTAGCAGAATTCTAGTTTAATTTTCATAAAATGCTAAAAAATGTAACTTGATCATTTCAAAGCGTTGGTTATGGTTCCCTGGGTCGTATTTGATGTCCCGAAAAAATATCATGTGATCTAGTACCGGCTCCGTACCAAGGCGTCCAGCCTGGACCATGGTAGGCGATAATACAAGCACGACTGATGGAATTCCAGTTTAATAGCCATAATATGCCAAATATTGTAACTTGATCATTTCAAAGCACTGGTTATGGTTCTTTGGGTCGTATTTGATGTCCCAAAAAAATATCATGTGATTCGGTACCGGCTACGTACCAAGTCATCTGGCCTGGACCATAACAGGCGATAATACAAGCATGACTGGCGGAATTCCAATTTAATTGCCATAAAATGCCATGAATTGTAACTTGATCATTTCAAAGCACTGGTTATGGTTCTTTGGGTCGTATTTGATGTCCCGAAAAAATATCATGTGATCCGGTACCGACTATGTACCAAGGCATCCGGCCTGGACCATGGCAGGCGATAATACACGCACGATTGGCGCAATTCCAGTTTAATTGCCATAAAATGCCAAAAAATGTAACTTAATCATTTCAAAGCATTGGTTATGGTTCCTCGGGTCGTATTTGTTGTCCAGTAAAAATGTCATGTGATCTGGTACCGAATCCGTACCAAGGCGTCCGGCCTGGACCATGGCAGGCGATAATACAGGCACGACTGACGGAATTCCAGTTTAATTTTCATAAAATGCCAAAAAATGTAGCTTGATCATTTCGAAGTGTTTGTTTTGGTTGCTTGGGTCGTATATTATATCCCGGATAAATATCATGCGACCCAGCACCGGCTCCATACCAAGGCGTCCGGCGTGGACCATGGAAGGCGATAATACATGCACGACTCGCGGAACTCCAATTTAATTGCCATAAAATGCCAAAAAATGTAACTCGATCATTTTCAAGTGATGGTTATTGTTCCTTGTGTCATATTTGATGTCCCGGACAAATATCATGCGACCCAGTACCGGCTCCATACTAAGGTGTCCGGCCTGGACCATGGCAGGCGATAATACAGGCACGACTGGCGGAACTTCAATTTAATTGCCATAAAATGCCAAAAATTGTAACTTGATCATTTTGAAGCGTTTCTTATGGTTCCTTGGGTCTTACTTGATTTCTCGGACAAATATCATGCGATCCGGTACCGGCTACATACCAAGGCATCCGACCTGGACCATGGCAGGCGATAATACAGGCACGATTGGCGGAATTCCAGTTTAATTGCCATAAGATGCCAAAAAATGTAACTTGGTCATTTCGAAGGATT
Source organism: Nicotiana knightiana (assembly GCA_005239525.1). Lineage (NCBI taxonomy): Eukaryota > Viridiplantae > Streptophyta > Magnoliopsida > Solanales > Solanaceae > Nicotiana > Nicotiana knightiana. Next base: position 17,041 of record ML393206.1, read on the forward strand.
GGTTTTGGTTCCTTGGGTCGTATTTGATCTCCCGGAAAAATATCATGCGATCCGATACCGGCTCCGTACCAAGGCATCCGGTATGGACCATGGTAGGCGATAATACAGGCACGACATGCAGAATCCTAGTCTATTTGCCATAAAATGCCAAACAATTCCAGTTCCTTGGGTCGTATCTGATGTCCCGGAGAAATATTATTGACCCAAGTCACTGCATAGTTTTGAAGATTGACAAAGTATGACCATCTGAACCAGGTCCATCAGAGCACACACACTTGACCTGATGCGTTGGCACATGAACCGTATATACATAGGAGATAACTGTGATTGTGAAGTATCAATGAACCAAGAGATTGTCTCCTAATGCGAAAAGGTTGCAAATTGATAAAAGGACAGAAGTTGTATTCATCAAGGAAAGCAACAAAGGAAGGAAGTTGAGTTTAATACGAACTCGTTCACCAGAGAAGAGTTGGACTAGAACTAAACGACAAACTCAATGCCTGACCTCTATAAATACTTGAAGTACTCTTGCTTGAAGGAGATGCACAAGTGCAGAAGTGAATCAAGATCTGAAAGAAAAATTCCTAGAGATTTTGTAAGCAGATTTACTGTGCGATACAAAGGCTACAGACCAGCTAGAAGAACCAGTTCCATCTGTTTTTATTTGAGTCTAGTTGGTTGTAGTAGGAGTTTTTATATTGTATCTTTTCAGCTTTAATAAAAGCAATTGTAATAGGTACACTGTGTTCAAGTTAGAGTTAACTTGAAGCTGGTAGAAATTAGCTAGAGGTAAGTTACTACGTAGGGTTAGAGTTAATCCTAGGATTACAAAAGAGTTTGTTTTGTAAGTCCGTTTGGCTCAGAGTTTTTGTGAAGTGTTTGAGAAAATCCTACTGAGGAGTAGGTCGTGGCTTTTTTCACCTTTTGAGCCAGGTGTTTTCCACGTAAAAATCTCTGTGTTTTTAATTTACTGCTTTTATTATTCCGCAACAATAGAAGTTGGAACATCAACAATAACCAGGTTCTTCTAGTGAGACAACACTCAAAAATTGGGTACCACACAATTAACTTATTTTTGTGTGTGGTATTGACGTCTAAAACATCAATTGGTATCAGAGCAGGTTATCCTTGATAGGATAACACCTTGGAAAAGATCAAGATGAGTGCACCACCTGGAAACTAGGAAGGTAAATCAACTGCAAGGCCACCACTCTTCAATGGCCAGTATTACTCTTGGTGGAAAAATAGGATGAAGGATCACCTGATTGGAGAAGACTATGAACTCTGGGACATAGTCATTGATGGTCCTCTAGCCACCATGAAGAAGATTGCAGAAGGTGTAGAGGATCCAAAGACAAGAGTTGATTGCACTGCTGAGGATCTGAAGAAGTGGGAAAAGAATGCAAAGGCTAAAAAGTGGCTAGTGTGTGGACTAGGTCCAGACGAGAATAGCAGAATCCAAAGTTGCACCACTGCCAAAGAGATTTGGGATACCTTACACGTAGCCCATGAAGGAACACCTCAAGTAAAAAGGTCAAGAGGTACTTTACTATACTCTCAGTATGAAAACTTCACTATGAAATAAGGAGAGACTATCCAAGAGATGTACGCAAGGTTCACAACCTTGACTAATGAACTGAAGTCTCTTGGAAGAGTCATTCTTGAAGAGGACAGGGTTGAAAAGATCCTGACAAGGGTCTTGCCAATTTCCTGGGAAAGCAAAATCACTGATATCCAGGAATCCAAAAATATGGCAACCCTGAGATTGGATGAGCTGATTGGAAACCTCACTGCCTATGAACTAAGAAGGCAGACAATGAAGATGGATGGTCCAAAGAAGGAGATGAGTCTAGCACTGAGAATCACTGAGGGAGCAGACCTGGAGGAAGATGAGATGGCAATGATTACCAAAGAATTCAGAAACTTTCTCATGAGGAAGAAGGGAATCTCTAGAGGGGGAAACTACAACAAACCAAAATCTCCAGAAAGACAAACCAACGAGGGATGCTACAAATGTGGTAAGATTGACCATTTCATCAAAAACTGTCCTCAGTGGGAAGTAGAATAGAAAAAGGAGAGATATGAAAGAAGGAGCAGGAAGAAGGAACAGGTCCAACCCAAGAAAACCACAACAAAGTCTATGGTTGCTGCTTGGGGGGAAAGTTCAGATGAGGAATCAGAAGATGGGGAGACTGAAGATCAGGCGCTCATGACAATTGGAGAATCTGATGAGGAATCACATGAAGAACCAGAGGTAAGTATCTCCCATCTTAAAAACAAAATAAAGTTCCTATCTAAGGAAAAACTCTCTGAGTTGCTACTTGATTTCATGGAGGATTTTGAGGAATCAACCAAAGAGAAGGATCAACTCTCTAAAGAATGTGCAATGCTAAAAGCAAAGTGCTTGAACCTGGAAATCAGAGTCAGTGAATCTGAAAAGAAAAACACTGTCTTGATGAACCAGGTTCATCCACTTGAGACTGAGATTCTAGACCTAAAATCTGAGAACTTAAAACTGAGACTAGGATCCAGTAAAAGGTTGTTGATCACTCTCATGTCATGTTAGAGGAAAACTTGGGAAAACTAAAAGATAAAATGTATGCCAAGGATGAACATATAAGATCACTTAAAGAAGAACTTGGCAAAGTGAAACATGAATTATATAGAACCTGTAAATGGAATATATCCTCTGATGCCTTGACATGGCTTCAAGAGAATCATAGTAGAAACAAGAGAGGGCTTGGTTTTGGGAGATAATTTCCTAAGTGGGATCCCAAAAGCAAGTATCTCACTCTCCCTGAAAATAAAATATGCACCCAATGT